>JAKWIY010002936.1:0-60000 GCA_027704805.1 Solanum corneliomulleri | reverse complement strand
TGGTTTTGGTCCATAGGTTGGAACTATGTTCGGCCTAAGGTTGACTTGGGGGGAGGGTAGTATGTATCCCTTAAACCTTAATGAGAAGGAGAGTATTGATGTTGACCTACCTAGAAGTGGTTAGTGGTCCATTAAGGGTGGCCTTAAGTATGACCATTGAAGGATATGCTTGGGTTTTGGAAGTTTCCTCCAAAGGTGATAATGTGGGTTGAAATGCCCTAGAAGTTACCTTGCCTAGTGTTGAAAGAAAAGAAAGAGACCTTTATGGACAAGTTTCCTCTATTGATTCCCCTAAGGTTTTCAATACCCTTGGTATTCATGGTGTAGTTAAGGACTTATGTGGTTGGGTCGCATGACCTCGCTTGATTGACATGTGTTTCCTTTAGGTGTTAGACTTAAAGGAATGATGATATATAGATGGTACCTATTAAAGGTTGAGACAAGTCCCTCTAAAATAGTTTTACCCTAAGATTGGGATTATGATGTGAGTAGTAAGGTAATAGATATTTGTACCTTGTCCTTATATTTCTACTCAAGTTTGAAATTACAAAGTTCCTAGTAGCTTGATCATGATGGGAGTTTTCCATATGAGTATGAGTTGCATGTTCTCCATATTTTATGCATGACTTAAATGACACTACGTTGTGCATGTTGTAAAAGGATTTACATAAAATGTAAATGGATTTTTTTATTAAACTCATGTTTTCTCATGTTGTTGTGCATCTTGATATGATAAATGTTCATTAGACTTCATGAGCGGAGGTAAGGAGCATGATTGATGTCACTTTTAAGGTGTGGTGTTTTACGCCAACAATGAGAACTTGATCTCCCTGTAAATGAAAAATAATTATGCATCTCTTAAGAATATGTTACTTTTCTTATTTGGTAAGTGCTAATGTAGGCTCACTCTTGAGAAGTGATAGTATGTTTAGCTAGTGCTCTTGATGAGTGCCTATAAATTGCAAGAATTTCCTAAATTGATGTATGTTTATGAAACTAGGGCCATGCTATGACTTGAAACTATGTTTAATGACTTCGTATTGTTGTGATGTGTGTGGTGTGATTTACCATTTTGACTTCATTAGGAAGAGAGTATGAGAATGCTTTGGTTAAAAGTGGAGAAGTCCTCTTTAATATAAATTGACCTTTGTGCATTATTTGTGTATGAACTCATGATAACATGTGAGTATGTTAAGAAGAAGGACATTCCTCCTTAAACATAACAAAGCATGATTATGTTAAATATGGCCAAAAATGTATTATGTCTAAATGCTAGGGTATGTTTTGATCTACATTTCTCATGATCTATGTGCATCTAGTGTGACTTACTTGTTTGCTTCTTGAGTTGAATATGCCTATGTGTAACTTAAGGGTTGTTGCATGATGATCTCTTAATGAAATGATATGTAAAGACCATGTCATGATTAGGAGAAGGATGTTCCTCCTATGAACATGAGAAGTGCCTATGTGCTTGATGCATTAAGGAGTGAGTTTGCTTATGTCGCATTGATTGCAAAATGGTTTGAAGTTTGTGTTCATTGGTAGTTTTGTGCATTTACTATTATGTGATGATGTGTTGAATGTTCTGATCTGCTCTATGGTTCATTCAATTCTTGTATGTGTTTGAAATGTCTCAAATGGCATTCGAGGAAAAATGTTCCCAAGTGGGGGATATTGTAAGGTCTCTCAAAAATGAAGTAAGGTTTCTAGATACTCATGTTCCTAAAAAGCTTAATAATATTTTAATGAAGTGTTTTACAATGTGGATACTTGATTTGAAGTGATTTGGAGGTGAAACGTCCGAGACGTGGACCTTAAACGTGCTAGTGTGTTCTTGTGTTCTTTTGTATGTCTTACATGTTGTTGATTCTCAAATTAATAGAGAAGATCCTTAACATGTTTATGATTGTATTTACGTTCAAAACGTCCAGTAAACGACTCCCAAATACAACAAGGGGTTCTTGAGGAGGACCCTGTCACGACCCAAAACCGAGCGCGCCTGGCACCCACATTTACCCTCCTATGTGAGCGAACCAACCAATCTAACCCAACATTTCAATGTATATCAACAGAAGTAATGCGGAAGACTTAACTCATTAATAAACCAATTCAATAACTTCTAAAATTCAACATCATTATTCCCCAAAATCTGGAAGTCATCATCACAAGAACATCTATAATCAAATGACTAAACTAAGAATATTCTAAAAGCTAAAACAAGTAAAAGCTAGTCCATGCCGGAAACTTCAAGGCATCAAGACATGAGGAAGAAGATCCAGTCCAAGCTAGAAGCATTAGCTCACCCTGAATTTCCGATGTAAAGAAGAATGGCTAGAATTACTGTTTAGTCGAAGACGACGGCACATTTGCTGCATTCCACAAATACAAAGAAGAAAACATAAAAGTAGGGGTCAGTACAAAACACGGGTACTGAGTAGATATCATCGGCCAACTCAAAATAGAAAACAATATATACCAAGTATTATCATAAAATCAACTATGATACTCAACATGTAGCACAACAAGTACTTTCATCATTAATAAATACCGCCAAGTTCGCACATGAGGACTCAAACCTCAATACCATACTCATTTGGGAATTAGGTTCATTAGATTGAGTATATTAGCATCTTTCAAGATTCATTATTTTATTTCTCTTGTGTCGGTACGTGACCACTCCGCTCCTCATATTCTTTATTCCTCTCGTGTCGGTACATGACACTCCGATCCCCTACTACTATGTGTCGGAACGTGACACTCCGATCCCCTAAATCTACGTGTCGGTTTGTGACACCCGATCCCCTAAATCTACGTGTCGGTTCGTGACACCCGATCCCCTAAATCTACGTGTCGGTTCGTGACACCCGGTCCCCCTAAATCTACGTGTCGGTTCGTGACACCCGGTCCCCCTAAATCTACGTGTCGGTTCGTGACACCCGATCCCCAATACTACGTGTCGTTTCGTGACACCCGATCGCTTAATTTTATGTGTCGGAACGTGACACTCCGATCCACTAATCTCATTCTATCATTCATCAAGCCTTCTCTTATACCAAGGCATCATCATTCTCATTACTTTAATTCATCAAGCCTTTTCTTATACTAAGGCATCATCAATATCATTACTTTAGTTCATCAAGCCTTCTTTATTACCAAGGCATCATCATTAACAAAGAGATTAGGGTTTTGCAAGATTTTGGGATTCAATAACTTCATGCTTAAATAATCACAATTATATAATCACATTCATGCAAGCATACAATTAAGCACATAGCAGGGTTTACAACAATACTCAATACATATCATTCGCTATTAAGAATTTACTACGAATAGCATGGATAACCATAACCTACCTCCGCCGAAGATTAGTGATCAAGCAAGAATTTTCCCAAAGCCTTGTGTTTTCCTCCTCTATCGTTCAATCGATCCTCTCTCTTGTTCTTTCTATTTTTCTTATTCAAGCCCTCTTTCTTTACCCTAATTAGCATGTAATTAAGTATGAAAGATGGCAATAATAACCCACTAATTAACTTACGGTTACCTCTTTTAACCCCTAAGTAATTAGACTTTATAACATTAACCCACGAAATTATAATTATAGTAGGAATAGTCCAAAAACGTCCCTTAAAATGTGTAAAGAAATCCGACCCAAATTGGGATTATGCAACCTGTGACGGCCCGTCGTTCCTGCGACGGTCCGTCCTGCAGGTGGTCGCAAGGTTCAGAGACTCAATTTTCACCAAAGAGTCTGTGACGGTCCGTCACGCCTGTGACGGTCCGTCCTGCCATTCCGTCACGAAGTTCAGAGAGTCGATTTTCAGTACCCAATTTAAGATTTCAAGTGTTTTGAAACGAGACCCTGCGACGGTCCTCGTGCCCATGACTGTCCGTCGTGGGGTCCGTCGTCTCAGCCAGTTTTCCTGAAATAAAATCTGCTGCTCAACGACTAAATAGGTCGTTACAGACCCAAACGCCGCCTAGGCATTGGCATTGTCAATATACGCCCAAGGAAACTATGGACCGTATTCTATTCTACGCCCCGTCGATTGGGGGAATTTCAACACTTAGACGTGTGATATCAGCCCCCAAAATCTTTATCTCAGTCAGCATTTATGGAGCAGTAGTACGTGATGTCGACCAAACAATGGTCCGTCGACTGTCCTCCGTCAATGAGACCTGAACACGTCTAAAACTCTGCCATGCAAGGGGTGAATTGGGAAATTCACCCTACATTCCAAAAATAGTATGGATGGTTATTATGGGGTATTTTAGGTATATTAAATTAGCTAATAACATAAAAAAAACCATTCCCAATTAATTCTTCAAAATTTCACCTTCCCTCTCAAAACAAATCCTCTCTAGAAAACTCCACCGGAGATGAAGCTCAAGGTCAGCTTTGGAATTCAATTTCCATGCATTCTTAATCAAGTTTTAGTGTCTTCTTCATGTAACTAGGTATGGTAGTCCTTCATCCTTAGTTATCCATTCATCTAAGGAGTTCTTCCAAAGGTTTCCAAAGAGATTTCATTATCAAACTCTATATCTTTCAATCTAGCCATGAGTTTTTTCTCAAATTGATTTCAAAAGCATACTAATGATAAATTGATGATTTACTACTGTTTGTTATGTTGATTTCAATCCAATTTCATGATGAACCCATGTTCCTCCCAAAATCCTAATTTAGACTATAATGTGGGTAATGTGATCTTAAACCTATGATCATTGAATTGTTGATTTCGTGTATGTTATTGTACCTTTAGCTACTGTTTTGCACTGAATTGTTGATGAATTATGGGAATTTATGAATGATGATCAAAGCATTAAAAATTGGTAAGATTGCGATATTTCTCAACTTTTCTATAGAATTGATAGTTGAATTGTCCTTGTTTGGTATCGTGTGGTATGGTCCACTTAAGGTGGCGGTGTTTAATTTCTTGTCATTATCTATATATGCTGATCATGGTATTGAAGGCAAGTTATGAACTATGAAGTGTGGTTATAATGATAAACCAATATGAAGTATTAAGCATAGTCTCTTAATCTAGTATCATGTTGTAGGTGTATTGGTGATATCTTCTCCATTTAAATGAAATTGTTACGGTGAAGTATGATCTAAGTTCTGCCAATGATGAAGTATAAATGGTGAATGACCCCCTATCTATGTACCCCCATATGAATGTGTGCTCTTAGCATATTTTAAGAAAATTGGATGCAATGTTGAAGGTGTCTTGTCTCCTATGCTATGATGTGGTGTGTGGTCTATGCATGAATGTGTATTGTGGTCTTTATAGGGTGAGTGACTCAATGTTATGTGTCTAGACATTATGTGATAATGTTGTCCAATGTACACACACCTCATGCATGTCTATAAGTAGTATAGGTTTACGGTGTCTAATGAAAGGGGTTCTCATATGAACTATTTGTCTACTACTATGCATGTTAAGTACTTGTCCATGAAAGTATGAATATATATATATTAACTAGGATAACCTGATAGGTGAAATAGTATAGGTAAGGGTATGAAACTATGCCTATACATTGCACATGTCTACCTTGACAAAATAACTCCTAGGGTGATTACTCTATGTATATGAATATGAATGCGTGATTAAGCTATGAATATAAAAGTATATGATATGATGAAGTATGCATATGTGTAGTGTCTAAATGTTGTATCTGAAAGGTTTTCTCATATATGAACATGTACACACATATGAATGAATGAATAATGAAGTATGTATGACATTCTAGTAAAGTAGGGTGTTTTGAAAGGTATTCTCAACTGTACTTTAAACTAGACTATGCTTGAATATTCTATGTTCATGTGAAAGGTTTCTCACATGATTTAGGTTGATTGAAGGACAATTCTCATATTTAACCTATGAGCTAAGCATATGATGGGTTAATACTTCTAAAGCCTATTTTTCTGAAATAAAGTTAATAAAGTCTTTATTAAAAAGGGAACTTAGCTTAGCACGGAATGAACTTGACAAATAAGAGGTTCCCCTTCATAATGAGGAGGTCTTGTTAACCAATGGTTTCTTATAAGGTGTTGACTTCCCTTGGAGCGAGATTCACCTATGGTTCCAAATGAGGTGTTGACTTCCCTTGGAGGGAGATTCACCCATGGTTTCTCATGAGGTGGAAATTATGATGGTCAAGGGCATAAACCGTGTATGAATATACATTTCCTAGTTCCGTAGTTATGTTGCCCCACTCAGCCTAGCAAGTGGATCCACCTAAATTTTTGGAATGATACTCATGTCTTACCTTGGCAAGTAAGATACCCTCTCTTGGTGTGAGAGGATGACACCGGATTTGATATTTAGTTACATGGTCTTATTGTAGGTTGAGGCTAGGATTTCCCAATAGGAAAATGGATAGTGGAAGTAAATAAGAAACCCTAACTAGGATAACCTAATAGAAGTTCCTTAGTGTAGGTGAGAGTATGGGACTTTACCTATGCTTTGCACAAGTAGCTCTTGAAGGAAGTTCTAGGAAGGTGTTCTATATGTAAATGCATATGTATATGCCCTTTATGCATGACATTATTATATTTACCATTTCTTATGATAATAAGCATAGTATGAGTCATATGGTGTCTATTTGATGAGGTCTCACTTTATGTGCATGATGTTGGGTTATTGACTATATAACGAGGTCTTACCTTGAATATGCATGATGTTCGTCTTAGTTGTCATATTATGAAGGCCCTACTTATGTATGTATTTGACTATGGTTGTAATGTTGATGTATGTAGTAAATGGTATGCTTCTGGTGTCTTTGTGAGTTTACTAAGTATGTGTGACTTTATGGGACTTCACATGTACATTGTACTAGTAGGATTAGATTGGGATTGTATGTAGTCTGATGATGTTAAATGAAATATATTCCAAGTATTCTATTGTTGACTATTACTTCTTATTATGTTGTTGGTAGTGTTTACTATTTATTTCATGATATGTTGTACTTATGTGAAAGTAAGGGTTTAAGCTAATGAAGGTTGTATGAATGTTCACCTTGGTGACCTTAAGGTGATGCTTGAGTGTAGGTAGTAGAACAGGACACTATTCATGCATTCCACCAAGTATTACTAGAGGGTTACTTAGGGGTAAGAGACTTACAGTAAAAACGAAGATTATATTATGAAATGATAAATGAGATTTAAATGAATTGTATGATTGTATGTGATGTTATGATTAGTGTCTATGCATATATGTAGTATATGAGCTATAATGTACTTATTAAAATTAGGTTTTATGAAGTTTTGCTAAAAAGCATAATGCATGGTTTTATAACCAAATGTCCTCTTTAAATGCATTATTTTGCATGGTTGTCATACTTAGCGCATTATTGTACTAGTATCATTCCGTTATAACCCGAGGGTATACCCTAGAAGTTATGGTATCCTCAAATCGTCACACGGCAACATTGACCTCTCGAAGGTCTAAGACAATCCTTTAGACATCTTTCATTGCATAATCATAAAAATAGCGGAAAACCTTAAAGTTTTCATAGCACATCGTATTCTAGGTCATTACTTCATATATATATATATAATATCATAATGCATAGTTAGACTCTAAGTCTCTTTGTCATCTTAAGACACAACTCAATAGAATATAATAGGGAAACCACCTTATACAACAAAAAATATAAGTCTAAGCTATTACATCAACTTAAAGAACATCTTGACATAGCAACCCTTGAATCATAAGGGCTGACTTACTTGAACTTGGGAGTTCTATACAAGCTCTTCAATTACAATACATCATCTAGCCATCAACACCTATACTTTGTGTAAAAAGATGAAGAAGAATGATATTAGTACAAGAATTCACTAAGTATGACAACCATTAATAAAAACATGCATTTAAAAAGTACATTTCATTTGAAATCATGCAACATGTCTTTTTAGTAAACTTCATGTACATAGGAACATATAAGCTCAATATAGTCACGTACATCATATAGACATGGATAGTACTCATAATATCATAATAAAACAATTTATCATACTTAGAGACATATTCAATAAATACAATTCATTACCTCTATTTTATCTTACTTCTTTCCTTAAGTAACCCTCAAGTGTACTTAGCACAATGTATCAGCTTGAGGTCACCTTACAATATGCTTTCATAGATATGCTTCATAAACACAACCACACATAAGCACATCATATACATCAACTTCACATAAGGACCATCACCTAAAACAACTCCTAAATCACACTATGCAATGTGTAGGTAGCATCCCATAATACTACTTCCACCAAGTTTAGCTAAGAAGTCACCCTAGACTAGGTATAACATTCTTAACAAGTCATAACACTTTCATTTACAACTAGACATAAGGCCACATAGTCCATAGCATCACAAATAAGGACTCTTTCCTTTAATACCACCTTAGTCATAACTTATTTAGTTCATCATAGGTAAACAACCCTCATAAACCCTTCAAAAGCTTACTTGTGCAATGTACACATGGAGTCGCATACACCCACATATACTAAGTAAACTTATTTAGAAGCCATAAATTTAACTCCCATGCATAGTCATAATTCATGTCTTAACATAGCAAAGTCACTTAAACATGCATTCATACAAGTCATACATAACATAAATCTTTACTTCATAAGAGGCTCAAATACTATCCATTCTTGAAGTCATCTAGTGCAATGCAAAGGTAGGGTCCATAGTCCTCCCAATAGTAACTACACTTCTCAAGGAATTTAGATTAGAATTCATATTATTATCTTAGTTAATTTATTAACCTTCGGGACACATAGCCATAACTACCACAGACCATGTGAGCTACATGGAATATGGTGTTCTACTCCCACGTTGAAAAGAGGGGGGTTAACACTTCCCTAAGGTTCAACCATTCGTATATATCTATCTAGGTGGAAACCACAAGATATAACCTACGGGTGCATGTAGTTATGGAACATAGAGATTGCTTCTAGAAACCTTGACTTACTAGCGTGGAGGATTCCATCTCATGAGACAACATCTAGGTTAGGAAGCAAGACTTACTAAAGTGAAGCCCCCACTCTCATTTGTCATGTTTACTCGGTGCTAGGCTCTAACTCCCCTTCTAAATATATTTCAGCCTTTATAGCATTATTAGATAAAGAAGGCTTTAGTTGCTCCTTCATACATCATATTACTGAAAGGATTCTAAGATGAAAATGTACTTTCATCATAGACCCTGCTTCATGTGAAAATGTCCTTTCACATGTTCATACAATCATACATCATGTGTCTTACATACAATATGAGATCTACTTTTACATAACACCTCCAATCACACATGTTAATAACTTCATTAATCATATACTTCACATGCATAGAAATAGGTAATGATGTGTAGGATAACTATCCTTTACTTAATCATCATGAATCAACCCTACTCATAGATATGCATAAAGTGTGTGTGTACATTGGTAAACATGATCACATAATGTCTTAACACCTAACACTGAGGAAGTCACCCTTTAAAGATCACAACACATGTACAATAATCTTCATGTATGAGGTCCTACACAGATATAGAGTATTAAGGACTATAGACTACACACACTCACATTACATCATAGGAGACACTAACATATTCAACATTAGAATAAAATATTCCAAGCATACTTTGATCACACATTCATATAAGGTTCATATAGGTAAGGATCCTATTATAAGAGTATTAATCATCATTAGCCACATAGACCACACCACACCCTAACATTATCATTCACATACATACAACATCATTCACACACCTAAAGACTATTCGTATAACTTCACATAAGATCAATTCATTTAGAACATGATATTAGAATCAATGCTAAATCCTTTATCTTCCTAAACATAGAAATAATCACATCAATTCATCTTGCATCTAATGCCTTCAAGACCATGGTCTTAACACATAAACATATACAAGAATGTAAACACCGCCCCCATAAGTGGACCATACCAATCTACACAATTCAATATACATTCTAAGCTAATTAGAGGAAATAGGTCAATTTACCAAATCTCCAAGATAATTATCATCTTTGATAATTCCTCCACAATTCATATTTAATCTGATATAGATAGTAATAGAAATAAGCAATTCAATACAATCTAATCACAATTCTATAAACATGAAATCAAGATCACAAGACCCACATTATAGGCCAATTTGAAAAATTAAGAGGATCATGGGTTCTTCATAAAATTGGATAGAACTTCATCATAAAATCAGTATCTAAACATATATTCATCATTATAATACTTTTGAAATCAATTTGAGAAAGAATCCATGGCTAGAATGAAAGATAGGATATTTGACTTAGAATCATGTTTGGAAATACTTTAAAAGGACTCCATAGATTAATGGTTATCTATGGATGAAGATTTACCATACCTTATACATTATAAAGCCAATGAAAATCTGTGAAGAAATCTCCAAGAATCCACCTACATAGCTTGTTCTTAAGCTTGGTCTTCAATGGAGGTTTTGGGATTTTTTGGAAGAGAAGAGAGTTTTGGGGTTTTGGATTTCTTAATGGTTTTTGGGGTTTTGACATGGGAAATGGGTTAAATAGGTCCTAAAAATAGTTCAGAAACTTCCCCCCAAGTTACAAAAATACCCCATACTAATTGAGACTTTTAGACATGTAAAAATTGACATTAAAACTACGTAATCAGATCAGGGAAGTGGCTGCGCATCGCGGAGGCAGCCTATGATTCTTGACCCAAATAATTTTTGAGGCAGTGGGGTGCGTGTTGGGTGTGTGTCGCACAGGAACATTCAGTTCCAGGTGCGCGACGCCAGGGCAGCCCCAAATCTAGGTGTTGCACTCTGTCTTGAGCAGCCTCTTTGTCCAACGTTTGGGTCCTCCTCAGGGGGGGGGGCTTAGGATGGTTATCGGTGAGTCATTACTGGATTTTTTTACCCTTAACATGTGTATTAAGATAATAGAGTCAACTAATTTGTTTTTAGATTCGAAACAACACATAAAAACAAGGCAAACATACAAGAACACACTAGCACGGCTAGACCAGCTTTTGAACGTCTTGGACGTTTTTGGACGTTTGACCTCCAAATCTCCTCAAACAAATAATACAATATGCAAACACCGTATTAATAATCTTATTACCCTTATTAGGCACATGTGAGGATCTAGCTATCTTAGTTCATTTTTCTTCTTCACCTTTTTACACAATGTGTAGGTAATGGATGCTTAAAGGATGTATCAAAAGTGAAGGGATCTATATATGTTTCCCGATCTCAATAAAGGGATCCTTAAAATTCAAGATTTCATATGCCCGGTTTATGTTCAAAATTTAAGTAATAACTTAGTTATTATCATATTTGATAAGGGTCGAGTCTCTATTCTACTCTATTGATGTTGAGTCTAATATGGCAAGAGAGACTTAGAGTCCAACTATGTATTATGATATTTTATATATATGAAGTGATGTTTCTAGCATACGATGTGCTAGGAAAAGTTTGAAAATTTTTGTTAAATTTCTTATGGCAATGCGATTAATGATGAATATGGGCTTGTACAAGACCTCCGAGAGGTCAAGTGAGCCATGTTACTTCTAAGAGGTGCTCCCCTGTTGTGACAGAATACCCACATGCTTTGGCATTCTCTGATTACAGTCCGCATACTATAGTAATCATCTTTCCCTTTATATCACCGGTAATCATACCAATGCCTGTCACACTATCCATGTGAGACCCCCATCTTTCCCCCTTACCCATTGTCTATTCCATTTTAATATTTAATTATGAAAATAGTCTTGATATGATTTGATTTTTATTGCTTCACTCCATTCACTGTCACATATAGTGATGACTCGTGAGTAGATCCTCATGTGAGCAGTTGGTGTCTTGTATGACTTGAACATTAGACCTAGATTTAAGGCAAATGTTCTAGACTTATGAAACGGATGTGTAGTCGGATTCGAAATGTTTAGTAATTTGAATAGGTTGAGTTAGGTGATGAATCCATAATAAGGATATTGATGAAAAAGTTGACTTCGTGGTGATAAAAAAAGCTAACTAAAGATGATGGTAATAAGAGTTTGTGATGGATTCTAATTGAGATGCAACTATATAATAAGGATTGTAGGTTAAACGAATTTTGTGTAGTAATAACAATTGTCAGTATCTAGGGTTGTAATTTTCTACTACTTGGGTAGTAAATTGGTTGTATGAAAAGTCTTAGGAGACACTGGCACACCGCTCGAATAGAATTGAAAGGAGCTAAAGTCATAATGAAAAAAAATGGGATGTAGTATAGCTTTCTAAAAGGGATGAGAACTTGACTATTTTATCTAATATCAAGGGCGAAAGAGGTATATAGAGAATTAGGCTCATAGATGCGTGGTTTCACCCATTTTTCTCTTGTTATGGTAATAGTGTCACAGGTTCATCTGATTAGTTAAAAACTATCGGATAAGACTTGAGAAACGAGTGTACAGACTTTCAACTTGAATTACGATAATAATTTTTTTTTGTGATTTTGAGTTTGAAATATGAGTATGATTAGATTTTTAGCGAAGGATATTATAAGGTTGATACAGAGACGATTTATGATAAGCTAAGATACATGAGCTCATAAAATTAATCAATGTATGAGAAAATCTTTGAAAGATTGATGGATTGTGCTACATAATTTAGATCAGAATTCAAGTTTTTTTTCCTTGAGAGTCTACGTTCATATTAGTATATCTTGTCAGGGTATGAATTCAAAAGGTAAGGAATGATCGTTGCATTAGGTATTTAAAATTTGGAAGAACATGGTATCAGAGCCATAGGTTCATCAGTCTCACGAGTACAAGAGTTCAGTCTAGTAGACTCTTGCGGATCGCTGCAGAGACGATCGTTACTTATCTTCGAGAAGCTATAGGACTTTAGGAAATTTCTATTATTTAATTTATCACTACGTAGGTGATTTCATTTAAGGTCAAAACTTTATTCCATTATCTCCACAATAGTGAGGGAACATTTTTAGGTTTTACGTCAGTGAAAGGGGATGTCATTGTGTGATTTAATGTAGATGTTACCTGGTTAGCAAACTATTCTAGTAACAAATTTTTTGATTATAAAGAATGAATTTGACAAGGTTTGAAATAGTTAGAATGGTTTGCTTAAACTATAATTTAGACAAGGATACTTGAATTTTATTGAGTTTACTAGGACACTCTTATAACTCGTGTTTATGATTGAAAAATAATCCAGTACTGAAATGGTATAATGTTGATATGTTTAAGAGAAGTGTAGGATTAGAAATATCAGTTGATCAAATAATAGGATAATGATCATAGTAAGGCTATGTGTAGAAGTTGAGTTAGGACAAGGACATAAAATGTGATTACTTCTAATAATGTTTGAGAGGGTAAGACTTGTTACAAATTTGTATGATGGATTTTCTTTTTATCCTTTATAGTGGAAGTATACTGAAGATAATTTAAATATTTTAAAGTGGATGGCTAGATGACCATGTTGATATTCATTTGATAGAATCCACAAGGTGAGTTAAGTTTAATAAATCAAGAGATTATAAAATCCTATATTGGATATCAATTAGCAAAGACTTTTTAAATGAAGGGTTAATGATAAGTAGTGACAAACTCATATTGCTAGGAGCCTTTCAGATATTGAATTAAAGTATTAGCAATGTTATTGAAATTTGATATACCGTGGTTTCACGGTATTTTTAATGTTTTTTACTTTAGTTTAGTGTGTTGCCAAAAGCCTTTTAGTATTAATTTTTATTGCAAGTTTTTCTTATTTGCAGGAAATCTATCTAAAGATGAACGCGGAAGTTTTTGAGCTAGAAATGTAGAAAAGTTACACCTACGGGGCATGTGACCAAGGTGCGTAGTGAAATTTTCTACATGCCGGACCAAGGTGCGGAGTGAAATTTTCTAGATGCCGGATCAAGGATTTAGAAATACATAAACTTATCACTTTGCATGCAAGATACTAGGAAAGATTGTTATAGTTTGAATTATCAAGTTAGGAACCTGTGGGGAACACTTAAACCCTTGTTACTTTTATTAATTGATTAAACTCCAAGGTTTGATTCTGTTAGTTGGTTACTTTAATTTAGTTAGTTATCTTTACTAATTTAGAAACAAAAACCCCCCATTTTATTGTCTTTTTTTCTTAAGGAAATAATTTACTAAATAATAGTAATAATAGATCAAAGTTAAGTTTAACTATTTTCCTCATGAGAACGACCCCAACCTCATTAGTTGGGTTCTTTACTTGATACGACCGCTTTAATTCTTATTTGAGAAGTAAGTTTGAGCGTATCAAATTTTGGCGCCGCTGCCGGGGAAAGTAGCTTTTAGATTAACTTAAACTTATTACTATAGTTTAGTCGATATTTTCCTAATTTTACTTTTTTTTTTGTTTTTGATTCTTGCAGAACTATCTTCCTTGTATGCCTAATACACATAGAGGAAGAGAACCTTTGTTTCCCTACGATCACGAATTAGAGCGTACACTACGCAATATGAATTGAAACTTGGGTATTAAATGATGATGATCCAAACCAGAACAACCCAACTCTGGTTGATGTTCATGGTCAGGTACTATCCGATGATCCAGGTGAAAATCAGCACTGGGGACAGAATCCTGCTCCACACCCTCAAGAATATTACAGAGGCTATGATAATATTGCAGACTCTGATGGGCCACTTGTCTTGGCCCCTCTACCACCAGGCCACACATTTGTGGTAACTAGTTGTCTGATGCAAATGCTTACCGCCAGGGGTTTGTTTTCAGGGCTACCTTCTGAGGACACACATGCCCATATAGATAAGGTAAGGGAAGTGTGTAAAATTTGTGTTGGGAGGCCTGATTTCGATTTGGATGTAATAGGATTAAGAGTATTTCCTCTCTCACTGACTAGAGAGGCTAATTGTCACGACCCAAAACCGAGCCGCGACTGGCACCCACACTTACCCTCCTATGTGAGCGAACCAACCAATACAAAACCCAACATTTCAATATAATATCAAATACAATGCGGAAGACTTAAACTCATTAATGAAAATCAATTCAATAACTATTATTATCCCCAAAATCTGGAAGTCATCATCACAAGAACATCTATCCTCAATTACTAAAACTAAGAGTATCTAAGAAAACTAAAATAAGTAAAAGCTAGTCCATGCCGGAATTTTGAGGCATCAAGACTTGAAGAAGAAGATCCAGTCCAAGCTAGAAGCATTAGCTCACCTTGAAATCCGGTGTAAATGAAGACTGGCTAGAGTTGCGGTTGAGTTGAAGACGACGATACATTTGCTGCACTCCACAAATAACAAAGAAAGAAACATACAAGTAGGGGTCAGTACAAAACACAAGTACTGAGTAGGTATCATCGGCCAACTCGAAATAGAAAACAGTATATATCAGATAACATCATAAAATCAACTATAATACTCAATCTGTAGCAATATCAATTATCATATCCCTTGGTCATAACACCAAGCACATCAATGAGGACTCACGCCTCCCCATCATACTCATTTGGGAATTAGGTTCATTAAATTGAGTATATTAACATCTTTCAAGATTCATTATCTTTATTTCTCTCATGTCGGTACGTGACACTCCGCTCCATATACTATCCTGGTGTCGGAACGTGACACTGCGATCCATATTCTATCCTGGTGCCGGAACGTGGCACTCCGATCCTCATTCTATCCTGGTACCGGAACGTGGCACCCGATCCATATACTATTCTGGTGTTGGAACGTGACACTCCGATCCTCATATACTATCCTGGTACCGAAACGTGGCACCCGATCCATATACTATCCTGGTGTCGGAAGTTGACACTCCGATCCTCATATACTATCCTGGTACTGGAACGTGGCACCCGATCCTCTATTTCTATTCTGGTACTGGAACGTGGCACCCGATCCCCTAATCTCACTACTTTAGTTCATCAAGCCTTCTTTTATACCAAGGCATCATCATTAACAAAGTAGATTAGGGTTTCTCAAGATTTAGGATTCAATAGCTTCATCATGCTTAATTTATCACAATTATATAATCACATTCATGCAAGCATACAATTAAGCATATAGAAGGGTTTACAATACTACCAACACATATCATTCGCTATTAGGAGTTTACTACGAATAGCATAAACCATAACCTACCTCCACCGAAGATTCGTGATCAAGCAACCAATTTCCCAAAGCTTTGTGTTTTCCTCTTCGTTTCTCCTCTCTCGATCATTTCTCTTTCCCTCTCTTTGTTCTTTCTATTTTTCTTATTCAAACCCTCTTTCTTTTACCCTAATTAGCATATAATTAAGTACAAAAGATGAGGAATTAACCCACTAATTAACTCAAGGTTATCTCTTTTAACCCCCAAGAATTTGAGTTATTAATATTAACCCACGAAATTTATAATTATAGCAGGAATAGTCCAAACGCCCCTTTAAAACTTAAACAGAAATCTGACCCAGCCTGGGATTACGCAACCTGTGACGGTCCGTCATAGCTGTGACGGTCCGTCCTGCAGGTCCGTCGCAAAGTTCAGAGACTCAATTTCCTTGAAGAGTCTGTGACGGTCCGTCATACCCACGACGGTCCGTCCTGCAGGTCCGTCACAGAGTTCAGAGAGTCGATTTCAGTACCCAAATTTTAGAATTCTAAGTGTTTTGGAACGAGACACCCTCGACGGTCCGTGGTGCCCATGACGGTCCGTCGTGGGATCCGTCGTCTCAGCCAGTTTTTCCAGAATTAAAATTTGCTGCTCAAAACGACTAAACAGGTCGTTACACTAATATTTGGTTCACTAAGCTCCCTTGTAACTCAATTTTCACTTGGAACCAACTAAGGGACGTTTTCTTAGCACGCTACTATCCAGTCTCCAAGAAACTAAACAACAAAGACAGAGTGAACAACTTTGTTGCACAACCAGGAGAGTCAGTTACTAGTTCTTGAGATAGATTCACCTCATTTTTTAGAAGCATCCCCAATCACCCCATAAATGATGAGTCACTGAAGGAATATTTCTATCAGGGATAGGATAATATTAATAAAGCGGTGTTGGATACTATAGCGGGTGGCTCTTATGGGGGTGTCCTTATGCTGAGATTGCCGAAAAGTTAGAGAAAATCTCCCGGAACAATAAAGTTTGGAGTACTACGAAGTCAGATATTGGGAGAAACACCTTCACAGTGCAATCCTCTCACAACCGAGCCACAGATGAGATTCGTGATGAAATGTCTTAGATGATAACTGAGCTTGGATTGTTATTAAAACATACCAATTGGGTGCAGAAAAGATAAATGCAGTTAACTACTTGTCTAAACCACCACCACCAAATGATAAATGTTATTATGAGGAGAATTCCTATGCGGTAAATGAACAGACGGGGGGCTTCTGACCGAGTGACCAAGGCTCAAATCAGGAGAATTGATGCCAAGGTCAAGGAAACCAAGTTTGGATCTATGGCAACTATAACCATGAGGGTCATTACGTCCGAGATGGAAACTACAACCGCGAAAAAAACATCAACAGGGGTAACTATGGTAACATAAATAATAGGAATGGGCCCTATGTCCTTTCTCAAAATCGTGAAGTTACTCCTAAGGATGGTGGAGATAGTACGATCTGATGATATGTTGCAAAAAATGATGAGGAGGTTCGATGCTAGTGATGAGCACATTAAAGAGTTAAGGAGTGATTTAGTGGGTATTGGGCAGAAAGTCGATACACATGCAATATCAATTAAGCAGATTGAGTTGCAAATGGCCCTACTATCTGCGACTGTGACCAAACAGAAATCGGGCACTCTTCCAAGCAACACTATCCAAAATCCAAAAAATGATGGACATTGTATGGCAATCACTACTCGCGGTGGTAAGCAAACCATTGACCCACCTATGTCGTCTAATGAGAAAAAGGTGACAAAATATAATGATAAAGTGATAGAAGTTAATGGTGAAGTAGAAGATAACACTGAAAAAGATGATGACGTGCCTATAAAGGTAATTCCCATGCCTAGACCACTCCCTTCCTTTCCTAAGAGATTAGTTAAAAAGGTCGAGGATGGTAAATATTGGTGTTTTATAACAATGTTGAACTAGCTTTTTATCAATGTCCCTTTGGTAGAAGCCCTAGCACAAATGCCCGGTTGTGCCAAGTTTATGAAAGATCTGGTTACAAAGAAAAGATCGGTCACTTTCGAGGATGATGATAGAATGCAGCATTGTAGTGCTATTGCTACAAGATCTCTCGTTCAAAAGAAAGAAGATCCGGGTGCGTTCACTAATCCTTGTACAGTCGAGTCATTACATTTTGCAAAAGCATTATGATATTTGGGGGAAAGCATAAGTCTCATGCCTCTCTCGATTTACAAGAAGTTGGGTTTGGGTGACCCAAAGCCCACTGCATGCGGCTATTGATGGCCGATCGAACAGTTAAAAAGTCTATAGGGATACTTCATAATGTGTTAGTAAAAGTGGAGTCCTTCATATTTCCGTTAGATTTTATTATTCCTGATTGTGAAGTCGATTTTAAAATGCCTATTATTATTGGGAGGCCATTCCTTTATATGGGTAGAGCCTTAGTTGATATGGAAAAGGGGCAGATGAAATTTCGGTTGAATAATGAAGAAGCGACCTTCAACATTTGTAGGTCCATGAGGAAGAGTGGTGAGCTCCAATCGGTATCTGCTATATCCTTAAAAGAAAAGATGAAGAAGTACCATGACATAAAAAGTTAAAAAAGAGAGTTTATGATGGGGGATTTGGTGCTTTTAGACAATTCTAGGTTGCGTTGGTTTCCGGCCAAGCTCAAGTCCAAATGGACTGGCCCTTACTTTATTACCCAACTATTCCCTCATAGAGCAGTTGAGTTAGAAACCTAGGAGGGTGTACGGTGTAAGGTAAATGGACAAACAATAAAACTCTATTTTGGACATGCTGAATCGGCGAATGAAGTGATCGAGTCATACAATCTTCATGAAGGCTGAGTAATCAAGTGTCCTCAGTCGTGCCGCGACGTTAAATTTGGCGCTGGTTGGGAGGCAACCCAATACTTATAGTTTTTCTTTTTAGTAATGGTAGCATTTTCTACTAATGGGTTTTAAATTTGCACGCATATCACCAAGAAATTCTGCAGAAAATCACTCTACAACAGTTACTGACGGACACATCGATGGAATGTCACGCATGCGATGTACCGTTGCATGAATCCATCGTGCCAGGTATGTCTTTCTTTTACTTTCAAAACTAGGTCACACATGATGGAACAAATGATGGACCGTCGCATCTACGATGGACCGTCGTCGGGGACTTGTTGCGTCATTAATGAGCGTACGAAACCCAACCCGGTTGGGGTAATTTAAAAAATTGGCAACCTTTAAAAAACCCACCCCTTCATTGCACCCATTTCCTTCCTTATTTCTCCCATTTCCCTCCCTTTTCAACTTCCAACTTCCTACCTCCCTTCCCTATCAACGGATCGCTTCCCCATATTCCCTAATTCCCGATATCTCCTTTCTACTCGTTGGAGTCGGTTGTTGTGGTTCTGTTCTTGATCACCAAGTACCTCCCTTGCTTGTTTTTCTCAAATTCTCACGTATGTGTCTCTGATCTCTACCTATTTACATTGCATTTTTGTTATTTTAATTTGTATTAGACTATTTCTTTTTGGTGGGACTTTTTTTATTTGATCCAATTTTGTCTGACCTAGGTTAAGAATCCTTAAATTGCATTGTCAAAACTCTAGAAATATGTGCTTTAGCATTGCTAGTTTGCTTGGTATTTGTGTTAGAAACATGTAGGTTAACACTAAAAATTCCATTTGAGTCATAGGAAATGATTGTGGCATCCCCAGTTCTATCACTGAATGACAGAATGAGACCTCGATGACGGACCACCGTACCCACGACAGACCATCATAGGGTCTATTCCAACATGCCACTGTATGTTTTCTCCAAGTGTCCACCAACGAATACATGTGACGGCCGCCGTTCACACGACGGTACGTCCTGCACAACCGTTCTGGTTGTCAGAGACCTTTTCTCTAAGGGTCTCCTACTTTTTTTATTTGTTCTCTGATGGACATCTACGACGGACTGTCATACCCTCGACGGTCCATCCTATACAACCGTTGTGATGGCCAAAGACCCATCTCCTGAGGGTCTCTATACTTTTTCTAAGTGTCTTCTGGCGGACATCTACAACGGACCATCATTACCACGACGGTCCATCCTGCACAACCGTCATGGTTGTTAGAGACCCTTGTCCTAAGGGTCTCCCACTTTTTCTATGTCTCATCTGACGGACATATACGACGAACCATTATACCCTCGATAGTCCATCCTACACAATCGTCGTGACGGTCAAAACCCCTCTTCTAAGGGTATCCATACGTTTTTCTATGTACCCCACGACGGACATCGACGATGGACCATCATTGTCACGACGGTCCGTCTTGCTTAGCCGTCATACTTGTAAGATACTTTCCTTCACGGATCTCCACATCAACATAGTTGAAGTAAGACATGACGGACCCCATGACGGTCCGTCGTACTCACGACGAGCCGTCACCTGGTCCATCGTGTTTCACTGTTACTGCAGAAAAGTCATTATAGCTTAGCTCTTATAATTATTTTGTTTCGTTTTTGCTCATCTTGTTTGCTCCTTCTCGTACTAATATTGTTTCTTTACAGGTACTTTCTATTAAGGAACCAAAACCAGATCAAGTTTATGCACGTGGGCGTTCAAAATCTGTTGCCCCATCTGTCCGCCTGGTCATAGGCTCTGATGATGAGCATGACCCTAAGTACATGTCCCCAGGCACTGCAACTCCATCACGAGCTGCATGTGCTACCAGAGCTACGCCCCAAAAGCTGGCGCCTGGCGTAGTCACTGCCTCCCAGTCTGATGAGGAGTGCACGCTGACAGGCACACCTTTTGGGTCAGCTACATATGAAAAAGGAGTGTATAGCTCATTAGGAGTTTCGTGGTCGGAGGAAGCCTCAGGGTCCGTTGAAGTCCCTGCACCCACCATAGCTGCACAGTTGTCCTCGTCTAATGAGGCTGACAGTTCTGATTCCACTCCGGCTCAGCGACTCGTGCTCTTACCTCGGTTGCCGACCAGCCCAACCGGTGGTCTGTCGCGAGCAATATTAAGTTTATTCAGAATCCAATTTTCTGAATGATAAAGGAGTCATGACACGGACCCTTACACTAGAGAGGCAAGTCCTTACGGGTAGTCTCCCCACCATGCCAGAGATCCACAATCTCTTCACCAGACACTGACTGGAGTGGACAGCGCGTTCATTGGGCCGTTATAGTGAGGAGTTGGTCCAAGATTTCTACGCCTGTTACGTGGCCACTCTCAGATCACTGATAGATAAGAGGGCTGCCCCCGCCAAACAGGCCCCACTTGAGCATGTCCGAGTACGTGGGATTCAGGTCGATATCTCCCTGCCTGCCATCCACCGGTATCTATACGGCGAGGATGTTGATGTCAACCGGACCCCTCTCACCACCGAGTTTGACTACCGGTGGCAAATTTAAAAGATGGCCAATTCTTGCGTGAGTCATCGCTGAGAGAAACAACTAAGAGGTGGATAATGGAGAGGATGCCGACTGGGTAACGGAGCTGAAAGGAGCCATCAGGAAGGCTAACTTGACCTTCAAGGCTATTTTCTTACGGTTTATTGTCCGCCACTGCCTTTCCCCCATGGCCGCTGATAATATTGTCACATCGGATCGTGAAGTTCTGATGGCGGCGATGATAGCCGGGTTTGAGGTGAACTTCACTTGGTTTCTACAAGTGTTCATGCACGAGAGGGATTTCAAGGTCACAACTACTTACCCTTTTCTGTGAATGATATTTTCCCTATGAAGGTCCTCAGTTGTGCCCATCTGACATATTGATCAGCTCAAGACTCCGCTGGCCACTGTTGATATCGACCTCATCAGAGATAAGGCCAATGAGTTGGCTCCACGGAGAGGGCCACGTCTAGAGTTGCCTCCACTTAGTGAAAATCTGGCTGATATGGTAGCACATGCTCTCATGGCTACGCAGGCTGCTTTTGAAACCACTTACACTACCCCGGTTGAGTCTATCCCTTGTAGTAGCACTGCCCCGATCTCCTCTCGCTCAGCCCCTTTCCCTGCTCTGGTCCCGCCTGCTAGGGTCCAGAAACTAGAGGCACAGATGGCTACACTTCTACATCACATCCAGCCTTGGATGCAGAGGTCTATTGTCGAGGTAGAAGAGCACTTGGAGCGGAATATGGTTCAGCACACAGAGCGGAAGATCGCTGTGGTTCATCAGAGCTTAGACGCTTTTGGGTTCCGGTTGCTAGCCCGGCCAGCTCCTCATGTGGACTTGTTGACCCTTCAGGCTGCGGTCGAGATTCTTTGAGCGGACATTGATATGATTTTAGAGGACACAATGATGGCGGCCTGATTCGCCACTTTTGAGATTCCACCACTTCCCCCTCGAGATCATGACAAGAGGCATAAGGGTCGAGAGGGGGATGAGGCTAGAGCACGGAACAAGGAGCGTCGTGAGATGGAAGCTGCGAGGAGAGCCTCGTTTGCTGATGAGGAGGCGCGTCGGATCAGGGCTGTATAGTCAGCTGCTGGGGCATCTAGCTCCAACGATGTGGCGATAGTGGGAGGCACTGCTGATAGTGTTGTTGCTGATAAGGACACTATTAAGGGTGTCCATACTACAGAGGTAGTGGGTTTAGGGGAACCGTACCCACTAGCTTGCAGATCGTCGGCGTTTTGCGCCCCAGGTTTGCTTCACCTACCACTCTCGTACTTCAATTTTTTTATGCATTGGGGACAATTGCATGTATTTTTGCTGGGGTGGAATAAATGGAAAGTGAGTGCTAGGGTGAAGTCTGAGTAGCCCAACTCACTATCCTCTTTTGGGGTTTTCTTGCCTGTGTTCTTTTTCCCCAAGAGAGTGATTATTTTTATTGTTTAACTGTCATGTCTTTATCTTGTGTACATTGTTTAACTCTGAAGCATGATGGCTAAAATGATATCCTGATGAAATGAAAATGATGCATAAATAAGCATAGTATAAATGCCTGGCTCTAAGCATGACATAGAGATACACCACTGCATGACCCTAAGTCTTAAATTTGAACTAGGTGTCTGATAATCTGGTAGAGTAATGAGATGTCAAGTAATTGTGGGGAAGAGTTGAATAGTTAGCTATTTATACTGAGCTATAACTTGCTTGGTTAGTCCTGCTAAAATTAAGTTGTAATAGACACTTAGGAAAGGATCATATGCCCTTGTTCAATATAGCCAATTTTTAGCCTAAATAAAAAAACGAATTAAATTAATCCCTCTTTGATCCAAATGATTTGACCTTAAAATATAACTTTCTTTTTCACCCGAACTGATCTTTTCTGGGAATAATGTGTTGGCCCTCGTCCCTCCTTGGATATGTACACCTCAGCTTATGCCAAAAGCATAAGTTGAGGGTGTCTAATGCAATAAACAACATTTTTATGGACCTGACCCAACTTTGGGTATTGTGTACTTTGACTCATGGCAAAGCCATGAGTTGAGGGTGGCTATTATGAGGAATGCTCTGGAAAGTGGGGTTAAAAGAACAAAGAAAGAGAAAGAACAAAAGTAAAGTGACTCAAGAACAAGTTGAAAGAAAAGTGGAAAGAGAAAGAACAAAAATAAAGTGACTCAAGAACCAGTTGAAAGAAAAGTGAAATATAAGAAAAAATACAATAAATACAAGCAAGAAAAGAAGAGAGTCAGTTACACAAATAAAGAAAGAAAGGAAAATAGTAAGGTGAAAGCATATGAGAAATTGGGCGAAATAAAAAGATAAAAAGTGGTATGTTTAGCCGATATGTCAAGGAGGGAAAAAAAGTAACTAAAGTATACCTAAATATACCCTACCTAACCTTGAGCCTATGTTTCAAGCTAAGAAAGTCCAATCGTGATCCTAAGAGTTGTATGGCGAACTTAAAGCAGTGAAAATAAGGGCAAGCTTATGGAAATATGTAAGAATGAGTTGTGAGTTTGTTCTAAGAGTGAGTGTTGAAAAGTAATCCTTATACTCAAACAGCAATCATTGTATGAAAAATTAGGATGTTGTTTTGAAGTAAGGACACTAGTTGCAATACTGGAAATATCAGCACCTTGGTGAGAAATGGAAGAGGATAGGTGTTAGTGCGTGGTAGTTTGTGTCATGTATGATTCCACATAATTCAAGCCTAATAGTTTAACATGCATAAATATGATGAGACTGATCGGGATTCACAGCCAAATGATTGCAAAAGCTAAAACATGGATATTATTGTACAAAGATTTTGTAGTGAGTCATAGTGCGTAGCCTGAGGACAAACAACACATTTAAGTTGAGGGTGTTCATATATTGTGGTTTCACGGTATTTTTTAATGCTTTTTCCTTAAGTTTAGTGTGTGTCCAAAAGCCTTTTTGTATTGATTTTTATGTAAGTTTCTCTTTATTTGAAGGAAATTTGTCTAAAGATGAACGCGGAAGTTTTTGAGCAAGAAATGCAGAAAAGTTACCACCTACGGGGCCTGTGACGGTCCGTCGAGCTTGTGACGGCCCGTAGGTGGCATTCTAGTCAAGATGATGAAGGAAGATGGGGAAGTCTGACCCAAGTGTGGGATTCCGAAAATCCATGACGGAACGTCATTGCCACGACGGTCCGTCCTGCTAGTTAGTCGTGATGATCAGAGAGGTAGTCCAAGTACCCAAATTCCAAGAAGTTTAAGTGTTATGGAACGGAGACACTCAACAAACCGTCGTGCTTGAAATGGTCCGTCATACCTGTTTGTCAAAGGTAATGAAGAAAGCAGAAGAAGGATTTGTAAAGTATAGGATGACGGAGGCCATGACGGCCCGTCGTGACCACGACGGCCAATCACAAGGTCCGTCAACCCAGCCGCGTTTTGACAGATTTTCAGCAATAAGAGTCCTTCTTTAATTAGGTTTTTGTTTTTTATAAATAGTTGTAAAAACCTCATTTTTGGCGTCAGAATCTTTGTTGATTAGATTCTCTTATGTTAGAATCTTTGTTAGTAGACTGTGTGACTGTGTTATAATTTTGAAGAATCTTTAGTCCTCGATGATATTCATTAATTGAGACACTTTTTCTGGAATTGATTGTTGGTGCGATTGTTGATTAATCAAGTGAACTTCTGGATTTTATTCTTTCTCATTGAAGTAAGTTTATAAATTCTTATATTACATATATGAATATTGTGATTATAACTATGGGTAACTAAACTCCATAACTAGAGTTGTGGGAACCATAGGCGAATAATGAGGTAAAACCTAACTAAAATAACCATTCTAGAATATTGTCTTCCATGTATTGATAATTCTTTCGTTTAGAAGTATTTTTAACGGATGGCCAACGTTAGAACTCGCCTTAATGCTACTTGTCGTACCAAGGAGGTAGACAATAGGAAAATAATTATCAACATAGATTTAGTGTAGACTATCTAATAGGCTAGTATTGATTGGTACGAGGTAATAACTTAGTCAAATATCGAATACAATGCTTAATATGAGGTAAAGGTAAGGGTTAGTATAGAAACAAACATAGCCGAACCAACGTGCGGAGTGAAATTTTCTAGATGCCAGACCAAGAATTTAGAAATACATAACTTATCACTTTTCATGCAAGATACTAGGAAAGAATTGTTATAGTTAGAATTATCAAGTTAGGAACCTGTGGGGAACACTTAAACCCTAGTTACTTTTATTAATTGATTAAAAACCAAGGTTGATTCTGTTAGTTGGTTACTTTAATTTAGTTAGTTATCTTTACTAATTTAGAAATAAAAATCCCCCTTTATTGTGTTTGTTTTCTAAGGAAATAATTGACTAAATAATAGTAATAATAGGTTAAAGTTAAGTCTAAACTATTTTCCTCGTGGGAACGACCCCAACCTCATTAGTTGGGTTCTTTACTTGATACGGCCGCTTTACTTCTTATTTGAGAAGTAGGTTTGAGCATATCAAAATTCATAGGGGAGAAAGATTCTTTAGTTAAAGGATAATAGAAGGGATACTTGTATGAAGCTATATAAAGACGTATGTAAGGATGTATGCATAGTAATTATGGATAGCTATATAGATCATAGACCAATAAGTGGTGGTTGAAAGTCTTACATTAGTAAATAACTAGTTGTATTGGGGTAATCAAGGTTGTTCAAAGTATCATTTGATATACTCTCGGTGGACTATAATTTTATTTTGAGTCTACTTCATTTATGTAAGTAAGTACCTTATTTTGGATTTGAATATGTTTTGTGACTCCTCTCCTATGTCTATACATATTCCTACTCATGTAGATGGTTCTTAGTGGTAGATCGATTACATCAATATTGTATTGAATTAATAGTATAACACTTGGAAAAACATTAGTTATTTTATATATGGTAGATTTAAACATCATTTGGATATGGATGGAATTTCTCAATATCATGAAATTTATGACTATAAGTCTAAGAAAATAACCTCAAATGTGTCAGGTCATCCTAATTTAAAGTGGCAGAAGATTCTCAATATTTATTTAAGAAGGGTATTTTGTTTTTTTTAGAAGTCTAAGTTTATGGTTTAAAAAGTAGTGCCTTACCTATTTAACTTATGTTCATGATGTCAGTACTAATACATTTCCTTTAGAGTCAGTTTTAATAGTGTGAAAAAGTGTTTGAAGGTGTTCCATGTGAGATTGATATCAGATTTATAATTGACTTAGAGTTAGACGCTCGATTTATTTCATTATTTCTTATTCAAACACTCTGGTGTAGCTAAAAAACGGTAACAAGACTTGTTCAGTAAATAAAATAATTAAATTATTGGATCAAGCATAAATATGTTTATTCGGTGCTAAGTTCGTACTTGGATCCTTTATTATTATCTTCATCGATGAAATATTGGTATACTGCCGTAGTAGAAAGGATCATGAGCATCATTTGAGGATAGTTCTTATACGAAGGAAGATTAAGCTCTATTCATGTTTTTTTAAGTGTGGGTTTCAATTAATTGGTGGCATAGTTTAAATGTGTAGTGATCAAGAAATGTGTTACGCGGGATCCCAAGAGGACTGAGGCAGATTAAAATTGGGCTTGACCTATTTTAATTATGATATTTTGAGTTCTTAGGCCTAGTTGGTTAGTATCGATGGCTCTCTCATTCATTACACCTACATTGACTAGATTAACCTAGAAGTAGGTGGTTTTTTTCAATGTTTTGATGTGTGTGAGGTGAGATTTCTAAAGCTCAATGTTAGGCTATTGCCCATGTTCCAACAAAAAGGCTCCTAGCCTAATCCTACTTGAAAAAGGATTGAAATTGTCATCCTATTTGTAGTTGGTTCGGACTTGTAAGGAAATGCACAACTTTACAAATAGAGGAGGTTCTTGAGAGAACAATTCAATTAGTCACTAGTAATTTTTTGAAAGGCGTTAGAACATAAAGAGAAAAGAAAAAAAATTGTTTTAATGCAGTCTTTTTCTCCGACCAGCAACCTTCAGATTGTGTTTTCCGATTTACTAACCCTTTGATTGGGATAAAATTTAGGCTGAGTGTTCCTGACATCTTGATGGTTGATTTGAAAGGTGGAGATCGGATTCAGTGGGCAGAAAAATCATTTTTAGGTCCCGAACAGAAGCTGCGTTAAGGTGGTGTTTCTTTCTATCTTTTGGTTGGGTATTAATGTAGAAAGGTAAGTCATATCTTATGCTTTGAGATAATTGAAAGTATATGAGACGAACTGTCTTAGTTGTAGCTTAGACTAGGCGGTGGTGGTGCTTGCATTAAAATTTTAGATGCCTTATATTTATAGTGTGTATTGCAAGGTATTTTAGTATAATATTCAATAAGAGAAACTTATATTTAAGACAATGGAGATGGTTAGAGTTTCTCAAGGACGATTAAATGAGTATTGTTTATCATTTTGATAAAGTGAATATGATAGTAGATGCCTTAGTTTGAAAAATAGTGAGTATAGGTAGTCTACTATTGGTACATGTGGTTGAGTGTCCCTTGGCTATGGATGTCCCTTCCTTAGCCAATAACTTTGTAAGACTAATTTGGCTTCTAGGGAGGTGAGGAAGTTATTATTGGAGTGCATCTGGGTTCACCAACTTGGTGATGAACTTGATCTTGTGTGTTGTTGATATCGTGAGTACTTTTTTGTGGAGGTTATAATTGATGAATATTGAGCTTGTTTTTTAGAATATGTGATTGTTAGAATATTTTTGATGAGTTATGTGTTTGTAAATTGTGAACTTATAGGTTGGGATGGTTTTATACAGGTTGTAGTTGTGAAGGATCGGTTGGGATGTAAGAAGTACCCCAAATTTATCCCCTTAACTTGTGTTTAGAGGTTATGCTGAGTACCATGTGTTTGGTACTCACCCCTTGCTTCTACAATTTTTTTGTAGGTTATTAGTGTTGTTCATCTTGTATTCCAAACACACTTAGAACAAAACATTGAACATCTTTGTAACAAAACAAAGTTTAAGAACATTTTCACAACTAGAAAATTAAAACTAGTAGCGAAACTAGAATCATAAACAGATTTTTAAAAAAATATACGAAATATTTTTCTTAAAGAAGAATTGTTGTTAATATGTGTCTAAATAATCTTACTCATTCAAACAAACTTTGAAGAAACACGAAGTTACCAAGTTTAATGAACCAGTGAAATACAAAAGAATAGAAGAACAAAAGTAATTCACAAATCTAAAGTTTCTAAAACACGTACCAGAATCTGGAAAATTTTTAATAGGAAAAAGATCATGTCCACTGAATTCACAGTGTCCCCTTAAGGAAATTATTCCCCTCTAGTATCTGAGGTTTAATTTGGAATATAACCTCCCAGGGTAAAATGATCTCAATCACCAGAGTATAGATACCAAAATCTCCGGTGTCAGCGAACCACTCAACGGCAGTAAAGTACACTTAGAATACTCGATTTAGTAGTTGAAGAAGAAGTCCATAAATTCTATTTAAAATGAGAGGAAATCCTTCAATTTATAGAAAACAAAGGATAGTGCGAAAAGGTTCTTATTGTGCCTTACCGGAAAGGTCACAAACCTTTGGAAAAGTCACAATCTTTCAGAAAGGTCGTCACCTTTCATAAAAGTCACAACTTTCCATAAAAGTCACAACTCTTCATTTTCCATTCACACCTTTTTAAAATCCAACAATCTCACGCATGAATGGGGAATGACTCAAAGACAAAGAAACAGACAAGTATGTGTACTTAACAAGCAAGAATTAATTGCATATGGATAAGTAGGTTTCCCCTTGGACTTTCCGTAGTGAACATATGTCGGATATACTCGGTCAATCGGTAGACGTGATACCTTTGAACCATCGAACTTTGGTGTATACCTAGACAACCAAATGTCACACAATTAACCTTTACCATTTATGGTTCTTACGGTTGTGTTCGTTTTAGCCATGAACACCTCCTGGTTTCATGAGTGTATAGAGAGATGGGCTTTTGACAATCATCTTCCTTAAAGAGGCTTACACTTCACACTCACAGAGATGATTTCTAACAGTGTTATCGCGTAGATACACTATCTGGTCAACTCTTCCAAACTTAGCATATCATTAAAATCATTAAGCTTTATTAACTCATTAACAAGCCTTAATTTTGTATCCTTGTCCCTGAGCATTGTCTTCATCGTGAGAATGGATTGAGTTTATTGACAATGCCGAACCATCATTCACAACTTTGTTTTTCTCCTTGAATCTAGCTCTTGGGATCTCCAGTCTGCTAGATAGAGTTACCGTCATGATGACTTTTCCTAAGCCGTAAATTCATTCCCATAGATGATCTTTCAACTTTCTCTCTAGTTAGGCCTTTTTGTAAGTGGATCCGACACGTTATCCTTTGACTTTACATAGTCAATTCTAATAATTCCACTAGAAAGTAGTTTTCTAACAGTATCATGTCCATGTCGTATATGACGAGACTTTCCGTTATACGTCATGCTCCATGCCCTACCTATTGCATCTTAACTGTGAAAGTGTATGCATACTAATGCCAATGGTTTAGGCCAAAATAGAATATCTATCAAGAAATTCCGGAGTCTTTTAACCTATTCACCGACCTTATCTAGAGCACCTACCTCAAAGATCATTGTAGAGCTAGCGATACATGTCTCTTTTGAAATATTTCTAAGAGACTTCTCCTCTACCAATAGTGAATACATATCCACTCGTGAATTTTACTTTATTCTTCCGATGATTCAATTTGCATCATTATATCTTTCAATATTGTTGAATATTGTTATAATGCAAGACATAGTTTTAAGTATTATTTTAAATACTCCAAAATTCTATTTATTGTCATCTAATGAATTTATTTGGGATCACTTGTGAACGGACTCAGTTAAAAATAGCAAATGCTATATCTGATCGCACACACTATATGATATACATCATGCTTCCCAAAAATCTAACACAATCCAATTGTGAGTCGCTTTTGTTTGCACTCTTTTGAAATGCAAAGCTAACATTTATTGGACACTTGACAATATTGACATTCAAATATTTGAACTAGTTAAGTACCTTTTCTATGCAACAAGACTGTGAAAATGCTAAACATTATGGAGTTCTACGAATTCTTATATCTAAGATCACATTAGCTATTCCAATAATTTTCATTCCACTTGCTTTATAGCATACGATTAGTAGCATTTATGTCATTAGTGTCTCTATTGATGATCAACATATCACCAATATACAAACAAATAATGACCTTATGATTTTAATGTGAACACATTTATCACTTCCATCATTCTTCAATCCATTTGCCAACATGGTTTGATTGAATTATGTCATTGTTTTGGTGCTTCCATAATATGACTTGACAAGTTCACATACTTTCTTTTATTTACCAGGAACACAAAACCCTCGGCTTGTTCCATGGAAATTTCTTCCTCCAATTCTACATTTAAGAAAGTTCTTTTCACATTCATTTGATGAATTTGGAGGTCATATAGCACTGTAATAATTTTTGCATCCAAATGGATGTAATTCTAATTACTAACGAGTATATATATCGACAAGATCAAAATCTTATTTTTTTCTAAAGCCTTTCACACAAAGTCTTGCTTTATATTTTTCAACAGTTCCATCGACTGTTATTTTTCCTTCTAAAGATTCATTTTGAACCCAAAGGTTTATTTTCTTGAAGAAGATCAATTAAATTTCAATATTGTTTGTTGACACCATCTTTCCAAAGGATGAGTCTACAGAAAACACAGAAAATGTAACAAAATCATATTCGAAGGAAGTAAATGTCCTTAACATTTTACTAAGCCTCTGAATCTCTTTAATAAGTACACTATCCTTTTCATTTCCTAGGCCTTTTAGACCCTTCTCTAGACTACTCAAGTCTAATTTTACAGTCCACAGTCATAGGTCCTATTTTAATTCTTTTTGGAATAGGATCTTGGAATTTGACTAGATACTCATATGGAAAAGATTGTATTCTGATCAAACAAAATCTCTTTCTTTCTAAAAGGACAAAACTTTTTGTTGATCCCTTTTGCAGTAAGGATAGTTCCTCCACACAAGTTTTGTGTAAACCCGAACTTATAAATAATGCATCCATCATTTCTTTCAACGTTCGGTTTTTCATTAGATTGAGGTGAATATGGCAGTAGTTTTATATTTCACTTTCCAAACATATTTCTGCACAATGAGATTTATACTCTCCATTCTAATCACTTCTTATATATTTTTTCACACTTATTTTCAACTTCGATATTACATTGTCTAGACATTTCTATTGCTTCATCATTACCATTAGCAAATAGACATAGTCATTTCTAATCAATTCTCAATAAAAGTAACAAATACTTTTTCCCACCATGGGATGGTGTTAACTTCATATCATAAATGTCAGTGTAAATCAATTCTAAGGGATTAGAATTCTTTCAACAGATCAACATACTTAGATTCCACAAAAATTTGACATTTTATTTATTGCACTCAAAGTTAGGCAAAACTTCTAAGTTGATCAGTTTTTCATACATGCTTTTGTAATTGACATGCCCCAAGTGTTCATGCCACAAACATTGACTCAAGCAAGTAAGAACAAATAAAAATATTGAGTTCGAAAAGCTCTTCGCGAGGTAGCTTTTTCCTTGCTTATATTTTGTTCCTATTTCTTACAATTTTGTGTGATACAAACATTGTTTAGATTGTCAAATATCCTTTTCAGAAGGATATTTCCATAACTTTCAATGTGATTGTTATAGAACTACCTATGAACAAAGTTTCATCGGGTTCAATAAAGACAATATAGTCCAACTGTTATTTTTACAAAAACATAACAAATGACTATTCACCAATATTCATGTCTATGCAAATACTTTTATTATAATAGACATATCTTTTCATAAAAAATCACAACATTTTATGTGATTTTTTTTTCATAAAAGAACACAATTATTTTGAACAAGTATATATATTATTTGGATGTTTCATACTAGTCACACTATATAATAGTAATAGAGAAACTCAACAACCACAATACCAAATATACGCAAAGAATTTTGTGGTATAACATAATACAAAAGTATCATTGAATTTCATATCTTTTATTCCAAAGTTAAATTAGACACCAAGTCTAATCAGCAAATAACCCCCACATTTCAAATTTGATCTCAAAAATATTTTTCAAGTATTTGAAAATAGTTTTTCCATTTATTTTAATGGTGGAAACATTATCTACGAAAGAATTATAGTGCTGCAATTCTCTTTGAAAATGATTACGTAATGTCAATGTTCATTCCATAGAGACACAAAATCACAAATTCTAAGTCACTGGTATTTTTTCTCTATCATAAATAGACATGCCACTTAGTATTTTAAATATTAACAATAAGGACAAAAGAAAATTGTACAATTTATTTCTATGTTACATTGAAGTTTATAGAAAATCAAAAGTACAACACTAACTTATTATGTGAAGTTTTCATATTCTGCAAACCAATTGCAGAGTCCAATTTATCCAAAATATAAAACCATAAAAGTTTTTAGTCTACAAAAATCAGACACACTAACATTTCTCATTGAGTACAAAACTACAAAAGTCTTTTTTTTCTCCAAACAGAATAACAGATATTCTTTATCACATAGAAATGTTTTTCTTATCAAATAGTCTTCCAACTATAACATTTTGACATACTATTTTATCAAACAAAAAAAAATATGCATCTCTCATTTTGGCAAACTAAAGAATTTTAAAAGCAACAATATTTGCGAAGTAAAATTCATTCCACAACATATGATTTGCAGATATTTTTCCAAACATACACATAATAAAAAAATTTAAAACTAAAGATGATAACTCTTAGAAACTATTTTCTTCCTTAGATAATTTAATAAGAAGGTTACCTGGTAATCTTTAAACAGAATACCATAAAAAATTTCTGTTACATTCTCACTTCGATCTTGCTAAACAAAGCAACGAATTATGGAGAAGTATTGCATTTATCTTCTACTTCCATGATCCGATTCTCTCAATCAGTAGAATAAAAAAATACTATCAGTATATTAATTTCCTTAAGATTGTTGTTCATCTTGTATTCCAAACATACTTAGAACAAAACTTTGAACATCTTTGTAAGAAAACAAAGTTTAAGAACATTTTCACAACTGGTTCATTAAACTTGGTAACTTCGTGTTTCTGCAAATTTTGTTGGAATCAGTAAGATTCTTTAGACACATATTAAAAACAATTCTTTTTTAAGAAAAATATTTCGTATATTTTTTTTTTAAAATCTGTTTCTGTTTCTAGTTTCGTTACTAGTTTTAATTTTCTAGTTGTGAAAATGTTCTTAAACTTTGTTTTCTTACAATGATATTCAAAGTTTTGTTCTAAGTATGTTTGGATTATAAGATGAAAAACAATTAGTCTGGACCTTTGTGATATTTTCTCTTCTCCTTGTCTGAGGTTTCTTATGGAGATTAGTGAGGTAGTTGCTTGTCATTCAGCGGACCTTCTTATGCCTATTTATGATCTTATTCTACTTTATAAACAATGTCATATGAGACTTGTATTTTTCTTTTGATTCATTTGTAATACATTAGAGTCTTCTACATGTCACAACCAAATTTTGGGGGTATATTTAAGTTGATTGTAAATTTTCCGCATATTATCATAATTGTTGAGTTTTAGGCTGAGTTTTTTTGGTGGAATAAGACAAGTGCCATTACTTCAAATTTTGGGTCGTGACATTTTTTATTTTTTTAAGGATTTGAATGAACTACTTTTCTTCCTCCATTGTTGACAAATAAAGAATGGAAAATGATTATGTTACATACAGGATATAAGAGTTAACAATAATAATGTTCAAAATTTAAAAGCTTGATATTTAAGCTCATTATTTTGTTCATTAGAAAGAAGTTGGATCAATTTTCTCTGGTACGTCTCTCTTTATGAATCAAATTTTGTATTGTCGTTTACATTTTCTTAAAGATATGATGCAACCACCACTCTCTTCTCAAGCCAATTCTTTTAGCTTTACAAGTTGCTTTCTTGGACTTTTGCTTCAGCTTTCGGTGGTCATTTTAGTTTCAGATGTTGCTTCTTTGCAACTGGTGATAATTTCATGTTCAGCTTTCATAGCATACTGTTTTTTTCCTATTCTTGTTTGTTGTACATAGAAGTATGGTCAAGTCTATTTAAATTTGAATTTCATTTACTTGATTACTACTAAAATAGTGTTTTATCATTCTTTGTTAGAGAAGGAAGCATGAGTTCCTTTAGATTTGATCGTCTGTGGATATATAAGAGACTAGTGCCAAGTCGAACAACTATCACAACTGAGTTCATAGAAGGTGTGTATGTATTTATAGAGTTTGCATTAATTCAACTTGATTTTGTTTCTAATGGAAGTATAAGGTGCCCTTGTTCAAAATCTAAAAACAGTAGTGGATTTATTGAACCTAATAATATTATATCATATTTATACAATCATGGTTTCATGCCCAACTATCATTAATGGGATTCACATGGGGAGTCTTTTGTACCAATTTCTAGGCCTCAACCTAGTACCATTACAGATGATGAAATTTGTGCTAATAGAGCAGCAATAAATTCACATCGCACTATAGTCTTGGATGCAGTTGGTCCTAGTTTCAACTAGACAATGATGTATTGGATAAGGATGTTAATGAAGAAGAACTTCCTAATCGAAATGCTCAAGAATTTTTTGAAATGTTGAAAGCTGATGAAGAGCCATTGTTTGATAGATGTATGACTCGTTCTCCCCTTTTAGTAGTGTTCAGGTTGTTGAACATTAAACCGGAGTTTAACATTAGTGATAATTGCTACAATAAAATTTTGCTATTTATGAAGAAGTCTTACCCGAACATGCAAAATTACCTAATGATTACCAAAGGATTAAACAAATGGTTGCAAAACTTGGGCTAGATATCAAAAGATAGATATATGTTAGAAAGGTTGTATCCTATATTACAAGGGTAAAAAATACAAAAGAGATTGTCCCAGGTGTGGTAAACCACGCTACAAGCCTAACAAAAAATGCAGTGGAAGTCAAAAAGATGTTCCATTAAAGTATTGTGTTACTTTCTTATAACTCCGAGGTTGCAGAGATTATATATGTCAACAAAGACTGTTGAACATATGACATGACACTGGAAATATCATCGAGATCCTGGGGTAATGAGTCATCCAAGTGAGGGAGAGGCATGGTGAATGTTTGATCAATGTCATCCTAACTTTGCAAGTGAGCCTCGAAATATAAGACTTGGACTAGCAGCTGATGGATTAAGTCCTTATGGAAAGATGCCCAATCCTTATTCGTGTTGGCCAGTAATTATTACACCATACAATTTGCCACCTGAAATGTCCATGACTAGCCCTTATATGTTCTTAGGTCTTCTCATTACTTTTCCAAACAACCCTGGTAAGAACATAGATGTATTCTTAGAACCTCTTATAGATGAATTAAAGAAATTATAGGGTGATGGGTCCGAGACTTATGACTCTCATAGGTAACAGAATTTCAAATGTGAGTTGCACTTATGTGGACTATTTATGCTTGCCCAGCTTAGGGAATGTTGTTTGGTTGGAGCACACACGGTCTATTGGCATGCCCTTGTTGTATGGGAAAAATTAACGCATTTTACTTAAAAAATGGGAGAAAAGCTTCATTCATTGATTGCCATCGTAAATTTTTGTCTATGGGTCATTCAGTTCGACGGGATAGAAATCATTTTTGAAAGTAAGGATTGAGAACTCTACTCTCCCTCTTAGGTTGTATAGTGAAGAAGTTTGGGACAATGTGTAAACCTTACAAAAAACTACTGATCACCACACCTCTGATAAGTTGCCACGATTTGCAGATCAACATAATAGGACAAAACAAAGAATTTTTTGGGAATTGCCATATTAGAGTATAAATATTATTTGACATAATCTTGATGTGATGCATATTGAGAAAAAATGGGTTTGATAATATATTCAACACAATAATGGATCTAAACGATAAAACAAAAGATAATTTAAAAGCTAGAAAAGATGTGCAAAATTATGCAATCGTCCAGAGTTTGAATTCATAGAGCATGAAGGAAAATTTTTGAAGCCAAAGGCATCCTATTCTTTGACAAAAGAACAAAGAAAGGTTATAAGTGAGTGGTTGAAAAGCTTAAGGTTTCCAGATGGTTATGCTTCCAATTTATCTTGGTGCGTCGACATGGAAGATTGTAAAGTAGCAAGGATGAAGAGTCATGATTTTCGTGTATTTCTAGAATGGTTGTTACCAATTGCATTTCCAGATCTTTTGCGCGAGCCTATTTGGAATGCCTTAACAGAGATAAGTTTATTTTTAAAGGTTTATGCACAATTGTGTTAAAAGTGGAAATCCCCGAAAGCTTGAACAAAGCATAAAGGTTACAATTTGCAAGTTAGCCAAAATATTTCCTCCTGGTTGTAGAGAGCTACAAAATTTAAAAAAGATGGTGAAAAATAGATATCATGTCGAGGGATCAATATGTGAAGATTATATCATTAAGGAAATTTTAACATTTAGTTTCCATTATTTCCAGCCTAATGTATAAACTAGGTTGAACAAAGTTACTCGAAATGATGATGGAGCTGAAGTTGATGCACCTGATGGTTGTCTATTCATCTTTCTGCATCCAGGACGTCCGAGTGGGGAGATGAATGGTAGTTATTTGTACGATAAAGAGTGGGATCCGGCAAGAATATATGTTTTGTTGAATTGTGAGGAGATTCAACAATTCATTCGTAATTTTATAGATTTTACCTATATATATATATATATATATATATTATATATATATATATATATATATAGTGTGTGTGTGTGTGTGTGTGTGTGTGCATGAATGGATAATTTAATAAAACTGATTGTTACTTTTGTAGTATCTTTGAAGCTGAATGAAAAGAATATCTACAAATATCAGCCTCGAGGAAATTGATAAAGAGACAAATAGTAGATTTGCCAACTTGTTCGAAGCTTATGTGAGTAAAATATAATAGTAAGGAGAAGTTCATATTTTATTTTATCTATATCAAGTTATGATTTATACACAACTATGCATATCATCGATCTATTTTGTGTATTTGTTAGGTTCTCAATCCAGATAACAACATAAATGATGAGCAGTTAAAAGACTTGGCTGCTGATCATTATAAGTGGGTGCAAACCTTGACACAATATTTTACAAATGGCTATAGGTTCAACACACTTACTTATGGCTCTAACAAATGAACTATGAATAGTGGAGTGTGCATAAAACGGACAACATGGAATGACTATGACAATGACTATTATGGGTTGCTCGGTGAGGTGATACAACTTGAATATTCCAATCCAACAAAGAAATGAACCACTCTCGTGTTGTTCAAATGTGATTGGTTGATCCAACAATGGGTCGAAGGTGTAAGGTTCATAAACATTATGGGATAATTGATATCAATCATAAGAAAAGGTTCTAAAGCTATGCCTATGTAACTTTTGTGTTGGTTGAACAAGCGCAACAATTTTATTTTGCAGAATATCCCGAAAGATAGTCTTGATTGGTGGTGTCACGCCCCGAGCTACCCCCGAGACGTGGACACAGAACCTAGGACAAAAAGTGATTCCAAGCTAACCCTGCTGGCATGATCATGAGCATACTAAAGATAATAAACTGTTACGGAAGCTAAATCATACATAAAATGAAAAGCTGGGGAATACCCATATTCTATAACTGAGATATTTGAAAACAATGAGTTTAATACAAAAGAAATATTAACTCAATACTAAGTTGACTCTAACTATGTCTGAAAATAGCCTCTAAGCTAGACTAGAATTACTGGGACAAGCCCCAGCTAAATGTAGCAAAAATTGAAACTAAATGACTAAAGACTGAAATGAAACTCATGATTGTTGTCCTCGGAGAATGAGGACTCACCACTGAATCTGCTAGACTGGAGATCAGGAAATCGATCTATGCGTGATCTGGATGCTAAGAACATAAACTACATCACGAGAAGATGTAGCGCATGTATACATCGGTACTTGAAAGGTACTGAGCATGTAGGATAGAGTAAAGTTGAAATAAAACATAACTGAACAAGCACAAAAACAAGTATAATAATAAGAACGTGATGGTCTGATTTCTGAGCTAACTGGATGCAATGACCAATTTATAACATGTTGAACTGAATACTGAATATACTGATAAATTGTCAATGCAAAGAGTCTGAGTGAAGTGTGGAAGCTACTAATAAACGATAATAAAACCACATTAGCTAAATGTTGAGTCCGATGCATATGCCCCATCGAGAGGACCCAATATACCCTGCCAAAGGTATAAAGGCATGCTGGCATGATCACTAAACTGATTGGGCACATAGGGGACTTACAATATACTAGGCTAGTAGTTCTGGTACTATTGGTATGCTAAACCCTAGTCCAACTCGGTATTATGCTACTCTCAATGAATTCTATAAATTAACTGATTATATCTAAATTTCTGTAAATACTGGATAGCTCGAAACTGAACATGAAAACTGAGAATGCAACAATCAATTTGGTAATTATGCATTTATAACTGAGGCATGTATATATGAAGTGTCTGAAATATATGACCTAGCATGTGTAATTCAAGAAGTAAAGAAATACAAAGCTAGGGTTCTGAAATTCATGCGATAATCTAATTTGAAACATATATTTAATAAATTCATGAAGTTATGTCAAAGTTCTAGAAACCCTAGGTTTAATCATGATAAGAGAATAAAGAACTGACTGAAACTAAGGACCCAATGGGTGAAAGGAACCCACTAGTGAAATCCTACATACCTGGAGATGAAATCCACAAAGAAATACTTAAGTTTTGGGGCTGGAACTGCTGGAGCTTGTGGCGTTCTTGAACTAGGATTCTTGAGCTTTTTTCTCCTCTCTTGCTTCTAATTTTCTAAGTTTTGATTTAATGATTTGACTTGGATATGTTTTATTTATATTTCTAGGTTTAAACTGACCAAAATCTGATGATTTAGGGTCAAAACGATGTAACTTAGGGCTTAAACGGAGTGGAAAAGGTCAAAAAGACCCCTGGGAAGGTTGCTGTCAGGCCTCACGACGGCTAGGACTGGCGGTCTGTCGTGCACCTGACACCCGTTGTTGGGTCCGTCATGAGGGATTATTCGACATGCCTTTACTAAAATGGGCATAAGTTTTTACTCAGAGATCTTATTTTAGCAACATTGGTGGATATGGAAAGATAATTCAATTATCTATCTGTGGGTAGGTCATGTGATACCTAATTCATTTTGTGCTAAGAGTTATGATCATTTTAAGTTGACCCAACTACATTACCCTTAACCGGCTGCAAATTTTCCACCTACGGACCGTAGGTCCACCTACGAACCATGATGGTCATTCATAGCTCTTGTCAGAGAGTGGTTGAAGGGATTCTTGATCAACGGTCACGGACTACGGACCGTCGTTTGACCTACGGACCGTAAGTCCGTCCGTCGTCCAAGACTTAACCAATTTTTCTAGGCTGAAATTTTTTTGGGAGTTTCTGATCCCATCGACGGTTGTGCAGGACAAACCATGGTTCAAGCCATGATCCGTCGATGCCACCGTTGGTAGCACCTGCAAATTTTTCTGAAAAACTAATTTTTGGTCTGTTTTGGCTACGGGGTGTTACATTATTTCCCCTTGGGAACATTCGTCCTCGAATGAAGACTAAACTAGCTAAAATAGAGGGAGAGAGATGCAAACCCCACTACTAAACACTGAGAACTGAGTTCTGACTGAATTGAGTTCCAAGTACATGCAATCATGCTGAAAATGCAAGTACAAACTGATGGGGCATGAATGACTGGAAAACTGAAGAGGAACAATTACCTCAAGCTGGAGTGGAATCGGAAGGAAAGAGTGAGGATACTTGTCTTTCATGGCTGCTTCTGCTTCCCAAGTAACTCCCTCTACGGACTGACTCCTCCACAAAACCTTGACTGAAGTGACTTCTTTGTCTCTCAACCTTCTAACCTGACGTTCAAAGAATCTCAACTGTTCATCCTCATAATAAAGACTATCTTTCACCGCCACACTCTCTATTGGCACTAGAGATGTTGGATCACCCACAAACTTCTTCAAGAGTGAGATGTGGGAGACCGAATGCACATCTGCTAATTCTCTGGAAACTCTACCTCATATGCCACCTTGCCAACCCTTTTCAAGATCTTGTAATGGCCTACATATCAAGTACTGAGCTTCCCTTTCTTTCCAAATATCATCACTCCTTTCATAGGTGAGACCTTAAGAAAAACCCATTCATCGACTTGGAACTCTAGTTCCCTTCTCTTTACATCTGCATAAGATTTCTGATGACTTTGGACTGTCTTAAGTCTATCTCTAATGAGTTGCACTTTCTCCATAGCATAAAGGCTGAATCTGTCCCTATCAAAGTTGCTTCACCTACTCAAAACCAACCAACATGAGATCTACATCTACGCCTATATAAAGCCTCATAATGGGCCATCTGAATGCTGGAATGGTAGTTATTTTTGTAGGCAAACTCAATAAGAGGAAGGTGATCATCCTAACTACCCTTGAAATCGATCACACAAGCTCTTAGCATATCCTCTAAGGTCTTAATGGTACGCTCTGCCTGCCCATCCGTTTGTGGATGAAATGTTGTACTAAGGTTAACTTGAGTACCACGACCTTTCTGAAATGACTTCCAGAAATGAGAGGTAAACTAAGGACCTCTATCTGAGATGATAGACAAAGGAACCCCATGAAACCTCAAAATCTTATTAATGTAAAGCCTTGCATAGTCTTCTTTCGAATATGTAGTCTTGACCGCCAAGAAGCGAGAAGACTTAGTCATCCTATAAACTATCACCCAAATGGAGGCATGCTGTCTGCGAGTACGCGGTAATCCTGTGATGAAGTCCATATTGATCACATCCCACTTCCAAAAAGGAATATCGATTTTTTTTTTGAGTCATGCCCTAGTTTATGATGTTCTACCTGCACTTACTGGCAATTGGGGCACTTACTCATAAAGTTTGTATATCCCTCTTGATGTTATTCCACCAATAGACTTCACGCAGATCGCGATACATCTTAGTGCAACCTGGATGAATAGAATACCTAGAGTTATGGGCTTCTGCAAGAATATGTTGTCTTAACTCGCCCACATCAGGAACACACAATCTACGCTGGTAGCGAAATACACCATCTCCCCCTTGGGAGAAAACCTCCACTCTCTAATAATGGACTGCACCCTTAAGTTCAAGCAAGATTGGATCACTGTCTTGCTTTTCCTTAACCTCCACTACCAAAGGCGATTCTGCCCCATTCTGAACTGTTACACCATTGTCAGATATTCTCATAAAGCGAACTCCCAAGCGGACAAGCATGTGAACATCCTTCACTAGCTCGTTCCTTTCATCCTCAACATGGGCTACACTACGCATAGGTAATTTACTAAGAGCATTGGCCACTACATTCACGTTTCCTGGATAATAATGCACAATCATATCATAATCCTTAAGGAACTCAAGACATCTCCTCTGGCGAAGATTCAGCTCTTTCTGGGTGAAGACATACTGAAGGCTCTTATGATCAGTGAGCACATCTGCATGAACACCATACACGTAGTGTCTCCATATCTTGAATGCAAACACGACTCCTTCAAGCTCAAGGTCATGAGTTGGATAGTTCTTCTCATGCACCTTAAGATTTCTAGAGGCATAAGATATAACCTTATATTTTTGCATCAAAACAGAACCAAGTCCAACTCTGGATGCATCGCAATAGATCACATAACCATCTGAACCCTCTGGTAGAGTCAAGACAGGAGCTGTAGTAAATCTAGTTTTCAATTCTGCGAAGCTTTTCTCACAATCATCTGACCATTGGAACTTGACCATCTTCTGAGTCAACCTAGTCAATGGTGAGTCTATGGATGAAAATCCTTCCACGAACCTTCTATAATAACCATCTAGACCTAAGAAAATTCTTATATCTGTAGTAGAGGTAGGCCTGGGCCATTGTTTCACTGCTTCTATCTTTTGCGAATCTACCCAGATCCCTTCGCTAAATATAATCTGACCAATGAAAGCAAAGGATTGTAACCAAAACCCACATTTACTGAACTTAGCGAATAACTGCGATCTTTGAGAGTCTGTAGAACAACTCTCAAATGACTTGCATGTTCTTCATCACTCCTAGAGTAAATGAGGATATCATTAATAAAGACGATGACGAAAAAGTCTAAGTACTGTTTGAACACTCTGTTCATCAAATCAATGAAATCTGCAGGAGCATTGGTTAGTCCAAACGACATAACTAGAAATTCATAATGACCATAACGAGTTTTGAAGGCTGTTTTTGGAATGTCACTATCTCTGACTCTGAGCTGATGATAACCCGATCTGAGGTCTATCTTTGAGAAATGACTAGCACCCTGAAGTTTGTCAAACAAGTCATCAAACCTGGGGATGGGATACATATTCTTGATTGTAACCTTGTTCAACTATCTATAGTCAATTCACATTCTGAGAGAACCATCTTTGTTCTTTACAAATAATAGTGGTGCACCCCATTGTGAAATACTAGGTCGTTTGAAACCCTTATCTAGAAAGTCTTTCAGCTGCTCTTTCAATTCCTTAAGCTCTGTTAGAGACATTGTGTAAGGAGGAATAGAAATAGGTTGGGTATTTGGAAGGAGATCAATTCCAAAGGTTATTTCCCTTTCAGGAGGAACCCCGGGAAGATCTTTTGGAAATACTTCTGGAAATTCACATACTACTGGAACTTACTCAAGAGATGGGGTTTAAAGGCTAGAAACTTTAACCCAAACTAGATGATAGAGATAACCCTTAAATATCATCTTTCTGGCCTTAAGGTAAGAAATAAATCGACCCATAGGCGCTAGGCTACTACCCTTCCATTCTAAGATTGGTTCGTCTGGAAACTAAAAACGAACAATCATAGTTCTACGATCAACTGAGGCATAACATGTGTGTAACCAATCCATGCCTAGAATGACATCGAAGTCTACCATTTCTAACTCTACTAAATATGCTGAGGTGACTTTCTAAGAGACTATGACAGGGCAAATTATGTGTACCCGACTAGCTATTACTGGGGTCACCGACTGGAGTAGAGACTGAGAAGGGTTCTGAGAGAGTTTCTGGACTAATACTGATTTGGATTGCTATATAGAGTTACAAAAGACAAAGTCATGTTTGTTGTCTTTCCACTAAGTGAACCATATGTGAGTCACATCCTTGAGTTTGTAAGATGCCAATCTCACCTATTACTACCTGTTACTGACTCACACCAAATATTTTCTTGACCTTATCAATGAACTTTTGTGGGGTCCTTACCAACTTGGGACCCAAAAAACTTAGGAGAATTTATGCTAACAAAATCACAAACTCTGGCTGCCACTAATCGATCATTTCTTTTAGTAGGAACTAGAACCTACTCATTATTTTGGTTGTTCATTCTTTGAGACAAAAGCTGAATTGGTGTTTTGAAACTCTGCATTTGAACTTCCTTATCTGGTATTAGAGAAATTGTGTTAGCATTGCGTGCATTTTAGTTAAGGCGCTTTTCGCTTCACCGGAATCCGACGTCAATTGGTTACCGGTTGGTAGTTCCTCATCGTGCATTGACTGACTCCTCATGGGGTTGAAAACAGCGCTCTGAAACCGGTGGGAAAGAAAAGCGCAATCCATTCCGGTGGGTAACAAACCTTAAGTGGGGTTTATTCGTCTCTAATGAAAGGAACCGATAGTAGGAACTCAACTGGCCGATCACGAACGCTACAGGTGTGGGAGCGATCCTGGTCAGGGAAGGCTAAGACGGCGCCTCGCATATGGGTAGCAAGAGGGCGCTTATGCCCCGACGGTGGGGCCTTATGGGGAAGGGCCCAGCCCAATAGGGACAGCACACCCCCCACTCCAAGCGCACCTCTGTATCGACTGAATCACTCTTTTGGTCTAGTCGGTGGAACCGGTGAACCACGCGAGCTGGTTAGATGCGTGGGGCAGAGGGCTCGTAGTACCCCCTTTGATTGATCCAGCCTTTTCTTCGCTTCGGTAGTGAATCACCTACTAAAGGGGCAGGCCTGCACGCCTTATTTGAGACTACTAAGGCAGGCGGTGGACTCTTTCATTAGGTAAGGGAAGAAGGGGCCTAAGCACGGCAGATGCCGTACACTTGAGTGGCAAAGGAAAGCGAGACCTTACCTTTTTTTCCAGGCCTGTTCGGACATACGGTTCCCGCGGAAGATCATGTTGGTGAGCCGTAGATCACTCATTCTTCCATTGGGGACAGGTGCACGAACGACAACTCCAAACGTCACACATCCTCCGCCTACCTACCGTTTAGGTGGCCACCAGCGAGATAAGTTGGAGGGCTCTCCCTCCATCCATCGAGTCAAGTAATTCTCTATCGGAAATTTCTCCGCCGCCTATCTCATGCCATGCTTCTTCTTTCTCCGAATCGGTTCCTAGTGTCAGTCAATCAAGATTCGCCATGTGAATTCCATGCCTAAGCTCTATGAGAAGGCATGATCTGAAACGTAGAATATTAAGTTAGAATGGAATAAGATCATATGTGTGGTGCACTTCACACCCATGAAAAGGACACTACTTAGTGCGGCTTTTTCAGATTTGTTAGGACTCTTGAACCTAGTGCTCTAATACCAAGTTTTGTCACGCCCCGAGCTACCCCCGAGATGCGGACAAGGAACCTAGGACCAAAAGTGATCCCAAGCTAACCCTGATGGCATGATCATAAGCATACTAAAGATAATAAACTGTTGCGAAATCTAAATCATAGTTAAAATGAAAAGATGGGGAATACCCATATTCTATAACTGAGATATTTGAAAACAATGAGTTACTACAAAAGAAATATTAACTCAATACTAAGCTGAATCTAACTATGCCTGAAAATAGCCTTTAAACTAGAGTAAAAATACTAGGACAAGCCCCAACTAAATCTAGAAAAAATAGAAACTAAATGACTAAAAACTGAAATGAAACTCATGACTGTTGTCCTCGGAGAATGAGGACTCACCACTAAATTTGCTGAACTGGAGATCGAGAAATCGATCTATGCGTGATCTAGATGCTGAGAACTTGAACCTACATCACGAGAAGATGTAGTGCACGTATGCATCAGTACTTGAAAGGTACTGAGCATGTAGGATAGAGTAAATCTGAAAGAAAAAACATAATTGAACAAGCAGAAAAACAAGTATAATAATCTGAACGTGATGTGCTGATTTCTGAGCTATCTGGATGCAATGACCAATTTATAACATGCTGAAACTCAATACTGAATATACTGATAAATGGTCAATGCAGAGAGTCTGACTGAATTGTGGAGCTACTAATAACTGATAATAAAACCACATGAGCTAAATGTGGAGTCCGATGTATACGCCCCATCTAGAGGACCCAATATACCCTGCCAAAGGTATAAAGGCATGTTGGCGTGATCACTAAACTGATTGACCACAGAGGGGATTTACAACCTACAGGGCTACTAGTTCTGGGACTATTGGGTACGCTAAATCCTAGTCCAACTCGATATTATACTACTCCCAATGAATTTTGCAAATTAACTGATTATATATGAATTTCCATAAATACTGGATAGCTCGAAACTGAACATGAAAACTGAGAATGCAACAATTAATCTGGAAATTATGCATTTATAACTGAGGCATGTACATCTGAAGTGTCTGAAATATATGACCTAGCATGTGTAATTCAAGAAGTAAAGAAGTACAAAGCTAGGGTTCTGAAATTCATGCGATAATCTGATTAATAACATGATAATTTGATTGAAACATATATTTAATAAATTCATGAAGTTATGTCAAAGTTCTAGAAACCCTAGGTTTAATCATGATAAGAGAATCAAGAACTGACTGAAACTAAGGACCCAATGGGTGAAAGGAACCCACAAGTGAAATCCCACATACCTAGTGATGAAATTCACTGAAAAATACTTAAGTTTTGGGGCAGGAATTGATGGAGCTTGTGGCGTTCTTGAACTCGGATTCTTGAGCTTTTTTCTCCTCTTGCTTCTAATTTTCTATGTTTTGATTTAATGATTTTACTTGGATATGTTTTAATTATTTTTCTAGGCTTAAACTGACCAAAATCTGATGATTTAGGGTCAAAACGACGTAACTTAGGGTTTAAATGGAGTGGAAAAATTCAAAAAGACCCCTGGGAAGGCTGCTGTCGGGCCTCACAACGGCCAGGACTGACGGTCCGTCGTGCGTTCGATGCCCCGTCATTAGCTCGACAGGTCTTTACTAAAATGGGCATAACTTTTTACTCTAAGGTCTGATTTTAGCTAGGTTGGTGTATATTGAAAGATAATTCAGTTATCTATCTGTGGGTAGGTCATGGGAGACCTAATTCATTTTGTGCTAAGAGTTATTATCATTTTAAGTTGACCCAACTACATTCCCCTTAACCGGCTGCAAATTTTCCACCTACGAACCATGATGGTCATCCATAGCTCTTGTCAGAGAGTGGTTGAAGGGAGTCTAGAGCGACGGTCAAGGACTACGGACCGTCGTTTGACCTACGGACCGTAAGTTCGTCCGTCGTCCAAGACTTAACCAATTTTTCTAGGCTAAAATTTTTGGGATTTTCTGATCCCATCGACAGTTGTGCAAGACGGACCGTGGTTCAGGCTAAGGTCTGTCGATGCCACCGTTGGTAGCACCTGCAGATTTTTCTGAAAACTAATTTTTTGTCTGTTTTGGCTACGGGATGTTACAAGTGGGCAGTGTGTAAAATAAAAGCAAAAAATAAAATTTATTCTCGTAATATTCCATACTAAGAAGATGACATATTCACCCTGATACTCCCAAATATGAATGATGATATTGAAAGCTTACATCATGAAAATGGTGAACTGGAAATATATGACGTTGTAAATGAGAGTACTAAAATTGATCAAGGCCATGATATTAATGCTATTGAAAGTTATGAAGAGACAGAGGAATCTAATTTTGAGTTCCATGAAGATGAAGGAGAAGAACAAAGTGATGAAAACTTTGATAGTGATGAGGGTGAATAGTAATAACTTTTTGTTGTAATTTCTTTTCTAGAGTGTTTTCATTTATTTCTATTGCTACTATTTGCTGTTGTTTGATGTCATTTATAAAATCTTATAAGTATTATTTTTCCAACGTTAATTCATCAATATGTTAAATTTATTATTTATCACACTTTAAAATACATTTATTTTCTAGTGATGTCATCTACTAAGAGTGACTTTGTTTAGTGAAGGTTCTTGATATTATATGGCAGCCATCAGTTAAAGTTTTGATCATGCTTTTTATTATTACTAGTTCCCGAACACGTGCGATGCACGTGTATTTCGTACCATTTAAAACTATACAAACACACAATCAACTATGAACATGTGTGCTCCATACATAGTTCATGTCTACATTTCAAAGTTCAAATATGCAAAGGCATTCACAGATCAACTTGTATCTGAATTTGAGTTTTATTGCAACAGAAGTTTTTCATAAATAGATATTATATAAAAAGAAGTGAGTATGCTTCTAACTTAGTAATAATACAAAAAGTGTTGGTCAATATTTGTAGCAAAATTAATTATATTGGAATATATTTACCTGAAGTAGACTCTTTTTGGAGGAGAAATCAAACCAAAGAAGGCAAACGAAATAATTGGACAAACCCACCTTATGATACACTTTATAGATTATTTAACGAATGTGAAAAGATTGATCAAAATAAAATATCATTGAGAAGATTAAACTATGTACGACCAATAGTAATAAAGAAATTTTATATATTAAAATATGAATGAAGAACATAAAAAGAAGTTGCTATTGGAATATGAAAAAAGAAAATTTAATGAGTGAAATAATTATAGAATTCCTAAACAAAAGAATTGTAGGAATAGTAAATAAAAGTTTTTTTTTTGGAAAACTTAAATTTATACAAAATTATGGAAACATGAGAAGGCACATGGAAAATTGAATGGTCAAATAACATTAAAATAAATATAAAAAGATAGAGATAAAATTTAACTTTAAAAGATAGCATGAAGATATCTGCTTCGATTCGTGCACGTGATACGACTATCTCCTATGAGGAATTGTTTAAGAAACTACTGGACTATGAACTTTTCCTTCTCCATGAGGATGCTAAGAAAATTTCCTTCCTCTCACAACAGCAGTTGCTACTCCCACCAAATCCAATACCAATAATCGCAACAATTGAAGGCAAGCCAACAATTCTCAACATTGGCGCCCGAACTCATGTCCAAACACTCCACCATAATGACAGTCCAAATAAAATTCAAACAGTGTTACTCGATGTCAACTATGTAACCAGATTTTCCACACCGCTAATGTATGCCACTCGAAGTCTCACAATCACTTTTAAGCCAAAGAGAAATATGCTGCTAGATTCACTGCCACCACCAACTCTTGGATAGTCAACTCAGGAGCCACCCATCACATCACAACGAAGCCACACAACCTACAACTATACAACGGTAATGAGGATGTCTCTATGGGTGATGGTAACAAAATTCTCATCTCTCACACTGATTCTACTCAATTAAATGCATCAAATAATGTTTTTAACCTAACATATACTCTTTGTGCCCCGTCCATTAAATGCAAGCTTCTCTCTATTTCTAAATTTTGTCAAGCTAATTTGAAGTCCATTGAATTTTTTCCTTTTGAATTTGTTATCAAGGATATGAAAACGCGAAAACCGCTGGTGCACGGTCAGACCAACAATGGATTGTATGAGTGGCTTGTCTCATATCCCGAAGCTCACATGACTACAATATCCACTCCTCTCACTACTTGGCATCAACGTCTTGGTCATCCTAACTCTAGGGTTCTTAGGTGTATTTTAAAGAAATTCTTGCTACTGTTTCATGAGCGAAACAAACTCTCTTATTATAATTCTTGCTTATCTAATAAAGCCCATCGACATTCTTTTACTCGATTATCTTTGTGTAGCTCTAAACTGCTTCAAATTATTTTTAGTGATTTATGTGGGCCATCACCCTTCTTATCTCTTGACAAAAAGTTGTACTAATGTATCTTTGTTGATCAATATACAAAATACACTTGGCTCTACACATTAACCAAAAAGAGTGAAGTTAAAGACATCTTTCAAAAATTTCATCCTTTGATGGAAAAAAGTTCTGACACAAAAATTTAATCATTGTATACGATGGCGGAGGAGAGTATAAAAGTCTTTGACTCTTATCTTTCACTTAAGGCTTTGAACACCTCTCTACCCCACCCTATACGCCTCAACGAGTTGCACTTGCAGAACAACGACATTGTCATATCGTTGAAACTGCCAGAACACTCTTATATGAAGCATCCCTTCCACCCCAACTTTTGGTCTTTCATGTGTCATCACAGTGTCTGCCTCATAAACTGTCTACCAACCTCTCACTTAGAAAATAAATCTCCATTCCAACAATTACTTGGTAATCACCCGATTATATTCCTTATGGATTTTCGGTTATTTATCCTATTCATGGCATTAACCATACTACAAAATAATTTGAACCAAAATATACCCGTGTGTCTATCTTGGATTCTCCTTATTACATTACTGTCACCAATGTTTTTGATCCAATTTCTACAAAGGTGTATTTATCACTTGATGTTCTATTTGTTGAGCATATTTTTCCATTTAAAACTTTGTTCTCTAATACTACCATAAAGTCAGCTCACATGAAATGGGAAAAAACCACACTACCAAATTCTTCAGACGCTACGCGTAAAATCCCATAGTTACAAATCTTCCTCCACCATTAGAAATAGAAGCACGCACACTAACAAATTTTCCATCATTGTCTGCTCCTTCTCTAGACTAGTCCCAAGGCAACTCAAGATAGCAGTCCTCATCTGAAAATTCATTAGTGGCGGACGCAACTTCACCTCTTGAAACTTCCCCTTCTCCAGATAAATTTCCATCTTCCTCACCTCTTTTAATTCCTACTTCCCAAAACCCATCTTGTGTACCTACTGCCCATTTTATCCCACCACCACGCCTCTCCAAAAATTCATAAACACTTTTCCCTATAAACACACATAGAAACTCGTCCCCTCTCCTTGTCTATAAACGTCGAAGCACCAACCATTAACACACCTGGATCCTCAGCCAGCCAGTCCTATCACTGATATGGAACTCAGTCCTCCACCACCTAAATGTACGCTTCCTCCTACATGTGTTGTCACTCGACTTCAAAACAACATCACCAAACAAAAACCAATTTTTGATTACGTAGCCAAATTAAACCCCACCATCTCACCCATTACTATCAAACAAGCACAAAGACACCATGAATGGTGTGATGCGATGAAACAGGAACTTGATGCTTTAACTAAGAACCATACTTTGAAAAATGTTCCTGTTGACCCAACAAAAAATATAGTATCATGTAAGTGGCTTTTCCGGATGAAGAGAAATGTCGATGGCACCATCGATAGATACAAAGCTCACCTGCATGCAAAGGACTTCACTCATAGATCAAGTATTGATTTTCACGCCACATTCAGCCTAGTCGTCAAACCCACCACAGTTCGCATCATCCTCTTGTGGAAATTTGTCACAATTGGCACCTTCGGCAACTTGATATCAATAATGTCTTTCTCCAGGGAAACCTGGACGATGAAGTGTACATGGAACAACCTCCACGGGTTACTAGTGATGATAAACCAACACATATATGTCGTGCGCAAGGCAATCTATAGCTTGAAGCAGGGTCCTCAGGCTTGGTACAATGCCCTTACGAGTTACCTTTCATCCATGGGCTTTGTTAAGATAAAATCAGATGCCTCGCTACTTTTTTGACATGGTCTACGTGACACATTGTTTGTCCTTGTCTATGTCGACAATATCATTGTCACTGGAAGCAACACTTTGAGTGTCAATCAGATTATCACTTCCCTTGCTTATTAGTTCTCTATTAAAGATTTAGGTAATATTCATTACTTTATTAGTGTTGAAGTGATACGCAGCTCTTCAGGATTAATTCTCACCCAAGCAAACTATGTAAATGAGATTTTAAATGATGAGCTAATGACCGACTGCAAGAGTGTCAACACACCAATGAGTTCCTCTGAGTCACTCACCTTGTCTAATGGAACTCACCTGATGACTAATGCTACTCATTATCTTCGAGTCTTGCATAGGCTTCAATACCCATATTTCTCCAGGATGGACATAGCCTATGCGGTAAATAAGTTCTCAATTCATGCAAGCACCATAAGACCTTCACTAGAAAGTTGTGAAGCGTGTTCTCCAATACCTGTGTGGTACCATTCAACTAGGACTACGTGTTACTCTTATTAATGACTTCAATCTACATGTGTACTCTAATGCGAATTATGGTGGAGACATCTCTAACGGAGTATCTTCATTTGGCTACATCTTATTTCTTGGTGCAATCCGATTAGTTGGTCCTCAAAGAAACAAAATATTGCCTCACGCTCCTCCACCGAGTTTGAGTACAAGGCGGTGGCTAATGACCTTTCTGAAACATTTTGGGTCAATAATCTCCTAAATGAGTTGTGTTTTCTAGTACATCAGCTACACACAATCTATTGTGACAATCTTGGAGCCACATCTTAAGCAACAATTTTCTTCCTTCATTGTCGTGTGAGGCATGCTGCAGTGGACTTTCACTTTGTTTGCCACCATGTCTACATCAAAAGTGTTCTTGTTGTTCATGTCCATGGTGCCGATAAAATAGCCGACACTCTTACCAAGGCATTGCCTAAATCTTTGTTTGAGAATAATCTATTCAAGCTAGGATTAGTGATCCATCGCCTAACGTGAAGGGGCATATTGGAGCATTAATAGTAAGTTCAGATAGTAGTTAATAATTACATCGGTATTAGTGCTTTATAGTCCTTGCTTATTTAGGAATCTGCATCATCTATATTAGCAGATATTATTTATGTAGTTTAATTAGTTTAGGAGTCTTATTCATTTCTTTATAACTCTATTTAATACCTTTCAGCCTTCATTAATAAAATATCGTTTTTCAGAATCTATTCAGTCTTTACATGGTATCTGGGCTCTTCACCCTCTAACGAGAACAATCCAACTTTTTTTCCTTTCTTCTCAAAGATGATCATAAACATGACCAATCACAATGGCAACAAAATGGCAACAATCCTAGAGTTGTCAATGTTGATAAGACTACTGGTAGCAACATTATAATTCAGTTCAATCCAGTGTCCCAATTACCCCTCAAACTAAGCGGTGGTCACAACTTCGCCACCTGCAAAGCCCAATTGTCCATGCTTATGTATTGGAACAACCTCTTAAGCCATCTCTATGGGACCGCTCTATCCCTCAGTAGCACGATTACCCTTGGCACAAAACATCTCCTAGTCCATCCTTTTTAACTTGGTTTCATCTGGATAAAATCATCAAGAATTCCCTCATGACATCTGTCGAACCCACTATTGCTTCTATTGTTACTTCAGCTGACTCAACTAAATGAGCTTGGGATGCTGTACATACCACTAATGTGAACATGTCTCAAATCGGGCCTTTAGTTTACCTGATCATCTTGCCCATGTCACTAAAGAATCCCACTCCATTATTGATTATCTTTACACTATTCGGTCTCGTTCAGATGAGTTAGCCACTGCTGGTGCTCCTCTGTCCAATCCTTAACTCATCGTCAAAATACTCAATGGTCTAGGTCCCGAGTTTTATGAGATCTCCACTGCCATTCGTGCACATGATACAGCTATATCCTATGAGGAATTGTTCGAAAAACTACTAGACTATGAACTTTTCCTTTGCTATGAGGATGCTAAGAAACTGTCCAGTCCTATCATAGCAGCAGTTGCTACTCCAAAGTAAAACACCAATAATTGCAACAGTCGCAGGCAGACCAACAATTCTCAACAATGGCGCCATAACTCAAATCCAAACACTCCACCATAATGGCATTCCATCCAAATAGTATTACTCGATATCAACTATGTAACAGGATTGGCCACACCACCAATGTCTACCGCTCAAAGTCTCATAATCACTTTGAAGCCAAAGCTAACTATTTTGCTGGATTTACTGCCACCACCAACCCTTGGATAGTCGAATAAGGCGCCACCCATCACATCACAAAGGAGCCACACAACCTACAATCATACATGGTAACGATGATATCTCTACGGGTGATGGGAACAAAATTGTCATCTCTCACACTGGTTCTACTCAATTAAATGCATCAAATAATGTTTTTAAGCTAACACATACTTTATGTGCCCCGACCATTAAACGCAAGCTTCTCTATGTTACTAAATTTTGTCAAGATAATTTCAAGTCCATTGAATATTTTCCTTTTGAATTTGTTATTAAGGATATGAAAACGCGAAAATTGCTGGTGCACGGTCAGACCAACAATGGACTGTATGAGTGGCCTCTCTCATATACCCAAGCTCACATGACTACCACATCCACTCCTCCCACTACTTCGCATCAACGTATTTGTCATCCTCACTCTAGGATTCTTAGATGTATTTTAAATAAATTATTGCTACCGTTTCATGAGCGAGCCAAACTATCTTATTGTAATTCTTGCTTATCTAATAAAGCCCATCGGCATCCTTTTCTAAACCGCTTCAAATTTTTTTTAGGGATTTATGGGGGCCATCACCCATCTTATCTATTAATAAAAAGTTGTACTATTGTATCTTTGTTTGTCAATATACAAAATAAATTTGGCTCTACACATTAACCAAAAGAGTGAAGTTAAAGACATCTTTCAAAAATTTTATCCTTTGATGGAAAAACATTTTGACATAAATTTTTTATCATTGTATACTGATGGTGGAGGAGAGTATAAAAGTTTTCACTCTTATGTTACACTTAAGGCATTGAACACCTCTCTACCCCACCCTATACGCCTTAACAAGTTGCACTTGTAGAACGACGACATCATCATATCATTGAAACTGCCAGAACACTCTTACTTGAGGTATCCCTTCCACCCAATTTTTGGTCTTTCGCGTGTCATCTAGTGTTTGCCTCATCAACCTTCTGCCAACATCTAACGTAGATAATCAATCTCCACAGCAACAATTACTTGGTAAATCACCCAATTATAATTTCTTATGGATTTTTTGTTGTTTGTGCTATCCATGGATAAAACCATACTCAAAAAATAAACTTGAACCAAAATCTACCCCGTGTGTCTTTCTCGGATTCTCCTTATCACATAACCGTTACCAATGTTTTGATCCAATTTCTACAAAGGTGTATTTATCCCGATATGTGCAATTTGTTGAGCATATTGTTCCATTTAGAACTTTGTTCTCTAATACTACCATTAATTCAGCTCACCTGTAATGGACAAAAACCATAATTCCAAATTCTTCAGACCCCACGACTAAAATCCCATAGTTAAAGATCTTTCCCCACCATTAGACGCTACACTGCCAAATCCTTCAGACGCCACATTCAGCCTTGTCGTCAAGCCCACCAAAGTTGGCATCATCCTCTCTGTGGCAATTCGTCACAATTGAGACCTTGGGCAACTTCATGTCAATAATGTCTTTCTCCAGGGAAACCTGGACAAAAAAGTGTACATGGCACAACCTCCGGGTTTACTAGTGATGACAAACCAACACATATATGACGTCTTTGCAAGGCAATCTATTGCTTATAGTAGGCTCCTCTCCCTTGGTACAATACTCTCACGGGTTACCTTTCATCCATACACTTTGTTAAGATAAAATCAGATGCCCCACTACTTGTTAGACATGGTCTACGTGACAAATTATTCGTCCTTGTCTATGTCAACGATATCATTGTGACTGAAAGCAACACTTTGAGTGTCAATTAGCTTATCACTTCCCTTGCTTCTCAGTTCTCTATTAAAGATTTAGGTAATCTTCATTACTTTATTGGTGTTGCTAATGACCAACTGCAAGAGTGTCAACACACCAATGAGTGCCTCTGAGTTACTCACCTTATCTGATGGAATTCACCTAACTGATGTTATACGTTATCGCAAGTCTTGGGTAGGCTTCAATACATATTCTTCACGGAAAAGTTGTGAATCATTTTCTCCGATACCTGTGTGGTACCATTCAACTAGGCCTACGTGTTACTCCCATTTATGACTTCAACCTACATGTGTACTCTGATGCGGATTGGGGTGGAGACATCTCTCATAGAGTATCTACATCTGACTACATCTTATTTGTTGGTTGCAATCCGATTATTTGGTTCTCAAAGAAACAAAATATTGTCTCGCGCTCCTCCACCGAGTCTAAGTACAAAGCGGTGGCTAATGCCCTTTTTGAAACCTTGTGGGTAATCAATCTCCTAAATGATCTGTGTTTTCCAGTACATCAGCTACCCACAATTTATTGTTACAATCTCAGAGCCATATTCTTGAGCAAGAATCCTGTCCTCCATAGTCATGTGAAGCATGTCACACTGGACTTACACTTTGTTCGTTACCTTGTAAACATCAAAAGTGTTTTTGTTATTCATGTCCATGGTGCCGATGAAATCGCCGACACTCTTACCAAGGGACTGCCTAAATCTGCATTTGAGAATAATCTATTCAAGTTAGGCCTAGTGATCCATCACCTAACCCGTATTGGAGCATCAACAATTAATTCAGATAGTAATTGGTAATTATGTCGGTATTAGTGTTTCATAGTCCTTGCTTATTGAGGAATCTGCATTATCTATATTAGCAGATATTATTTATGTAGGTCAATTAGTTTAGGAGTCTAATTCATTTATTTATAACTCTATTTAATACCTTTTAGTCTTCATTAATAAAGTATCGTTTTTCAGAATCTATTCAGTCTTTACAATATGCATATGGAGAAGGGTGGATGAAATGTAGTATCCACAATAGCAAATGTTTGCAGGATAGTATATTATGGTTTTAATCACACTATTTCTGTGTTTCAAGAGTTTGATGTAACACTTCGACCATGCTGAACTATACTTATTTTTGATTGACTAAAAACAAACTCTACCTTTGCTGCAACAAAGTATACCACTATCATTGTAGGAGTAAATTTTGTATTGATTCACCATCAAAATCGGTGAATCGATCTAGTTGTTTGCTTTTGTTATTTCAGTGAAAATTGAGTGCAGATAAGCTTCATTATTTTCTCTACATTGATAATTTTTATAGCATGACATGGTGCAGATTTTTAGTGACTGCTGGAATATTATACTCTAGTTCTTGTTAGATTTTGATCAGGAAATATGATAAGGGGAATAGATATTAACGTAGTTGGGGAGGCCGTGGAGGCACGACTAACTAAGGAGGAGGAAGCTACAAGCAGCTACCAGAAACATCTCATAAGGATGCTAGTGAACCATAAATTCCTACAACTCAACAAGTTGGTTTAAACCAGCGTATTGTCTCATCACGTGACAGTTATCCCAATTTCAAGATGCAATTTCTCAACAAATAACTGCTCTTGAAAATGTTGGTGGTCAACAAGAAGCTCATGCTTCTCTGGACATTGAACGACAACAAACACCTTTATCTCATAATTTTGGTGCTCAACCCGAAACTCCAACTCAACATGTTTCTCCTGAACAAACACTAGCATCTTTTGGAAGTAGTAATCCACATAAAAGACAAGATACACATAGTGGAATGAAATCCTTGAAATTAAATGGAGATATGTAAGTGAAACAGAAGGATATAAGTTATAGCTAAATATGTTTTTATTTAATGATCTTCTCATAAATTATTCTACTAACTATTTTGTAGATTATGTCCACATGAGGTTGTTGTGGATGTGGTCTTAGCCTTTAAAAAAAAGCTTCTCTGGACCATGGCATTGTTGGAGCAAAGTTCCAGAGCTTGTACGAGACAAATGGTTTAATGACTTTGAGGTATCTATACCTGAACAAGAATCTGCGAATTTAACTTAAGCATTAGATTTTTTTGCATTAGTAAATTCTAAAAATAAGTATATGTGCATGCATATGAGAAGACTCTTATTGATACATGTATCTTGCAGTGTACTGATTAATGGGAAAATTGTAAAGTCTTTAAAAGAGATTCCTTCTTTTGGCCTGATGTTGTATTTTTGTGTTGTGTCGGAAGATGATTTCTCGAGTTAAATGTTTTTTTATTGTTAGTGCTGTTAAAATCTTCTAGCATTTTGCTTATGTGTAAACATGTTATATGAAAGCATTAACAACGATTTTAGTAACTATGATTCACATTTTCTTTGTTTCCCCTATATGAATATCATTTGATATCAACCTTCAATTTTAGTATCTGTCTGTATATTTTCAGCCAATTTATTAGTGTCTTCCACAACTTTTTTGCATATCTAAAACTAATAAATATATGTATGAAAGATTCCACTTCTCATGAGTTACATATCACACAATCTGGGGAACATGTATTTACCACCTCTCAGATATATCGATAGTAGCTAATCTTTCTTGTAATGTTATTCATGGAATTTAATGGTATTGTGGTACTATCTTTTTTATAATTATAAGACTCTGTAATCTGGAATCTTTACATAAGAACACGTAAGTTACTTTGATATTGTACATTTGTTTTGAGGCTAACTGCTTCAGATCAACAAGTAGTGTGTTATGATTGATTCATATTTTACATTCGAAAATCTTTCTCACAAGCCAACAAGTTATTTGAGGAGTTCTCATTGTGCATATATCTTGTCTCTTTATGTAGATGTTTGTTAGCCATTTAGGTTATCATATCTGAAAGATACAACTCATAGAAGCTTAGCAGCCTTGTTACACACTTGTAATCAATTATGTTCAAGTGTCCTGCACTTCTAGGTTTATATTGTGTCTCATAAGTTTTCAAGGTCAGCCTCCTTGACGACCAATTATTCTTTTTAACTAGAATTGTGCATCTCTACTTGAAAAACAATACTGAATTGATTATTTAATTTTTATTTGTAGAAGAGTTATTCTTTTTCTGGTGAAGATAAAGTACTTGTTCGGAGAACTTTTAACCGGGTGGGAAGTGACAGATTGAGTGACAATTTGGGAAAACAAAAGAGAACATTTGCAAGAACAAAGCAAATACCGAAGTTGATTTCTCAAGTTCATTTGGAAGGTTTGATTATATATTGGGACTCTTAAAAAAAATTATCAGCAAAAAACTCGAAGATTAAAATGTCATCTACTGATGGAGAAGGTCCTTCCTTACATACTGGAGGATCGGTTGCATTTGCTGAGTACAAAAGAAATGTAAGTAATTCTTTATTTTTGTTTAGTTTTTATTATTATTAGTCACATGTTATTATATATTTATGTTGAAAATTAACAATATATTTGGTTGTAGAAGGAACTAACTGGTAAAGAGCTTCGAAATGATGAATTATTTTTAAAGACTCACAAAACCAAAAATGAAAAGAAGTGGATCAGTGGTAAACCGGAAAGGATGTGGGTATGTTTTTATCTCATTTCATCAGTGATATTTATTCTGAAAGGTATTTTTATTTAAATTTAAATCCATGTGAATTGTTTTTTCAGAAGCAAAAACAATTGCTCTGTTATTGAGAATTTTTCCTTTTCATTAATTCTTGAGCATAATGCAAAGAGAGTGATTTTACATTTGAAAGAACTTCAAGTATATTTGGTTTTTAATTAGTTGTGGTGTTACGTGCACTTGTTTTGAGGGTGAACAATTTCTCCAAGAAAGTGATTTCACAAAAATAAAATTATCCATGCTATCATTCTACTGGGAAATTCCAATTATTTAAATGTTGTTTGAAAAACACTGATTCAAGAGTTTTATGCCTTCTAGATGTCTACTTTAATCATAAATAGAGGTGACACCTTCTTCAGAAATCTGAAATGTTTGTGGTGTCTACTAACTGCATTGCGGTGCCCAATAATAATTAGCAAGTGATTAGAAGACCTATTCTTCTTGAATTGAGACATCAAGGTTCCGTATGGTATCACCCAAGAATCATTACAAAGAACCCTGCCAATTCTACTCGATATGAGTTTTTTGTCCCAGAATACCTTCTTCTGTAAGATTTAAAACCTTTGTTACTATTCGGAAGTCTTGTTTCAGATTCAGCGACCTGTTGGACCTCCAATTATTTAAATATCCACAAAAAACCAAGCTTCAGTGATGGTAGGACCTATTCTAAGTAATTAATGTCTTAAGCTTCTCATTTAATTTACTCTCTAGAATTTTCAGCATAGATCATTGTTACCAGACACTGAAAATTGGGAACTCTTAATTTCTTCCTTTAGATGCATGAAATGATCATGTCTAGACTTGTAGGATAAGGGGTCTACTATAAATAGTGTAAGGGCTAGTGAACAAGACCTCATCTCTATCGTTTTTGTTTATGAATTTCACGATGTAGCAGCCTTTCTCCTGCCTTGTTT
>JAKWIY010002935.1:0-121259 GCA_027704805.1 Solanum corneliomulleri | reverse complement strand
TTTGGAGATCACCTTTTTGGACAGCCGCCGCCTAGTGACCACGGCCACTTTCATGGTCCGTGAAGGTGGTTCACGACACTTATAACGGTTTGTGGTCCTTATGGAAGTGTCTTCCTTTACTTTTCAATCCATGAAGTGTCTAAGTAGGTTCCACACACATATTCACGGACCGTTATTTACTCCACAGGCCGCGAAGTTGTCCGTGAACATTGAGGTAGTAAGCTGCCAACTTAGGACAACTCCTGCCCACAAGTTGGGTCCTCTTCAAGGACCCTTTGGTTGGTCCTTGGGGATTTTTTCCTGGACGTTCCCAAAATAAATAACTTCATCCACATGCTAAGGACCTCTCACATCAACTTCAACCAAAACGAACACGTAAAACTTGATGAAAAACACTGAGGCACACAAGGACGTTTTAAGGAAAACCTTTGAACTTCATAGATGTTCTTGGACGATATACTTCAAAACATTACATAACTTTAGAAACTGTATGATGGTCTACTCAAAGAGGGTCTTTTGAAAGGTTTTCTCAAGGGTATCATAAACTAGAAACACGCTTACATATGCTATATGCATGTGAAAGGTTTTCTCACATTATATAGGTTGATGAAAGGACTTCTCATCTATAACCTATGAGATACGTATACGACGAGAAAATCCCCTAAAGAATATGCTTTATAAAGTAATGTAATAAATACTTTTAATAAAGGGAACTTTTCTTAGCACCGGTGTCCCTTCCAATTGGAGGAAGGTAGGTCACCATAATCCTCATGAGGTGGATAGCCCAAAAAGGTTGTTAGAGTGATGTTACCAATATGCCTCCAAGTTCCATAACTCTGTTTCCTCATAGGTTCTAGCAAGCGATATCAACTAATATGGTATCAATATATTCATGTCTCACCTTGGCAATTAAGACACCCTCTTTTCGTGTGAGGGGATGACATAAAATTCCATTTTTGGCTTACATGGTCTTATTGTCGTTTAGGATATAGTTTCCCTAAATTAAAATGGACATTGTAAGTAATATAAGGACTCTAACTAGGATAACCTAAGAGTAATAACGTAGTGTAGGTGAGGGTATGGGACTTTACGTATGAATTGCATAAGTGACTCTTGAGGGATGTCTTAGGAATGTGTTCTTATGCATATGTCTATGATTATGGTTGTCTTGCATGAAATTGTGTTACTGTCTACATGATGAGATGATATGCATTATGTTGGACTTAATGACTATATGATGAAGGTTCTTGACATGAATGAATTTCTCTTCTCTTTCTTGATTATATGTGAATTGGATGTTAAGGATTGTTAACTCATGATAGGTCTACTAAGCATGTTGGAGGTTTTAGGGATTCGTATGTACATTGCGCTAGTAGATTTAGATTTGGGTCACAAGTAAGGTGCTATAATGATTCATGTGAAGTGAAGTGAATAGATGTGCAAACTGAGATAACTTACTGTAAAGCCAACAGAGTTTTGACTTAAATGTGTGTATGATGTATTATGTTTCTATGATGGTGTGTTTTGTCTTATGTAGAATGTATTTATGCTTTCTTTCTATCCCTAAGGTTGTGCATTACATAAAGTATAATTAAAGGATTACTTGGAAGGTCAATAAGTAAAAGAAAATATGTTCAATGTAAAGAATAAGAGTTCACAGTAAGGTGAAAAGAGCTCATTGTAAAGTGACCTCAAATGTGCTCTCAATTCTATAAGTGATTTTGTATGATGTTTGTACTTTGAATATGTCTATATGAAGTATGTGAATAATATAAATTCTATCGTATAATGGTTTTATAAAGATTTAATAAAAAGGCATCACGTATGGATTTCAAGAAAATGTCCCTTTAAAATGCATGTTTTTGCATCGTTGCCATGCGTAGTGCATTATTGTACTAACTCCATGCTTATCTACTTTTTATACAAATTGAAGGTTATGGATGTTTAAAGGATGTCTTATATAGTGAAGAACTTGATATGTGAATTCCCACGATCAAGGAAGGGAATCCTTAAGTTCAAGGATTCCTAAGTCACGTCTTTATAGTAAGTGTATTCGTTTACTTATGTATTATATTTTAAGGGCTTCCCTATTGTATTCTTATGATATTTTGTATCAGATAGCGGGGAGACATAAGGTTTAAATACGTACTTATGATATATCTATGTATATATGAGGTAAAGTTTCTAAAATATGATATGCTATGAAAAGTTTTAAATTTTCCGCCAAATTTACCTATGGAAATGGGAAGAATGATAACTATGGGATTTTATAAGACCTCTGAGAGTTAAAGTACGCCATGTTACTCCAAGGGGGTGATCCCCGGATGTGACAAACGTGGTAACAAAGCATGAAATTTATGAAAGTGGTCTTAGGTTCAAAACATCTCATATTGCCACGTCTAATATAGTCTCCTATCATTGTTTGTGAGTCATGACACATCAAATGGTACGAGAATGTATAGGACGATAGATTTTTTCCTTCATCATCATTCTCATTTCGTGTGATAGAACTTAACTCTATAAGATCTCACTGATATGTTTTTTTAATGTGGTTCTTTGGATGTGATTGCATGGATGAGATTGTATCTCTATACTTGATGGAGAAAAGGTGAGTTTTGATGCTTATCTTAGTTTTATGGTTTCATGAGTATGTGTGAAGGTTATTTTTGCAATGATATTTTTGTATGATTTCTCATTTGGCTATATGTGAGACTTATGTGAAATAGCTTGTTATTTTCAGAATTATATGTTATGATATTGACACACCCGGAAACTTCCATGACCTATACTAGATCTTAATATGATGAATAATGATAGTGTTGGACCTAAAAAATTGTAAAAACTTTTTTCGAGATGTTTCGGGGATTAAAGAAAAGTCTTAACGTATGGAAACTAGAAAGATAAAACTATGTTGATGTCCCTATGTTTGGGAAAGGTTTAAGAGGGTCAAATGAAGTCTAAAATTTGTAAACGGACTACAGATTTGTAGAATGTAGTATAGATAGTTTAATGTATGATGATAACAACCCAAGGACCACTGGAAAGGTCCTTTGGAAGGACCCCAACATGGGTAGGGAGGCTGCAAAAGCAGTCTGTGAAAGTGAAGAATGGGAGGGCTACTATGCGACGCACAACTAACATGAACCTCACTGCCTCAAATTATTTTGGGAATTAAAATGTGTGTTGGCCCGGTGACGCAGAGCCACTTTCTAGATATTGTAAAATTCATATTTTAGATGTTTTTACTTAACGAATAAAACCACTTAAGTTAGGGGTATTTTGGTTAATTTAATGGGTATGGTTTCTTTCACTCTTGGGATTCCTTTCCTAAAGAGTTCCATCTGAAGATGATTCTTAGATCCCCCAAATCAACGGATTTTCTTCTCGCATGAGTATTCTCTCTATTACAAAATTTTGAGTTAGTTGTGATTAATTATGATGAATTAATGTTGTTTAAGTATGAATGAATGGCTAATTGATGAATTCCTATGAGATTTCCCTTGAACCATGTCTTTTCCCTAAATCCCTATTTTCTTGGATTGATTAAGGTTAATTGTTGAGGGTGATGAACATATCACTTGTTCACATTGGTTTTAGTTGTGTTAATACTTCATGAATTCTCTAATTCATATGTTGGTTGTGAGTACTTGGGTATTTAAGTATGAAGATCCATGAAGGAACATAAGGTATTATATTGATTCTCCTTTTATCTCAATAATGCAAGGTGAAATCTACTTATGTGATAATCCTTCTATAGTCAATTGCCTAGTTGTGATGTTGGTTACAAGGATCCCTCGTCCATCACCATAGATCTTTGAATTGGCTATGAAGTATTTAATTATGTTATGATGTGATCATTATATGATTGAATGTAGTTTCTCATGATTTTAATGTTGTGTCTAAAGTGAATGGATAGTTCTCACTTGTGATCACCTATGAGCTATTATGATAATATGTTTACTTAAATGTCTAAAATAGACTATCTGTATGATTTTATATGATTATTACTAAAGGGAATAGTTTCTTAGCTCTAAAAAGGTCAAGTAAAATAGATGGAGGACTCACGGTAGTAAGTTCGGCCTCCCACGTGGGTTTCTTAACGACTAGTAGTGTGGATTCCCAAGGTAAGTGTTGTCTCATGAGATGTAAACCATCATTATTAGTAGTAAAGGTTTCTAGAAACAATCTACTTGACCCTTAATTATGTGCCCACATAGGACTCTATCTTAGTTCATCCACCTAAAATAGCTATCTACGAATGGTTGCACCTTAGGAAAGTTTTTACCCTCTTTTTCGTTGTGGGGGTAGAAAACTAGATTTCATGCAACTCACATAGTCTGGTGTCGCTTATGATACTTATTTTCCAAAAAAAAGTATGAACAAGTTATTTATGTGAAGTTATATTAGGTTTGTTTTGAAGGTTCTACATAGTGTGAGGGAGTGTATGGGATTTATCTTACATGTTGCACATGTGGGATCCTATAAGATGATGCTAGTAATGTTCTTTTAAGATTATGATTATGTTTATGATTATTATTTATAAGCTATGCCTAATATTTGTATATTAAACATGTTATATATGATAATACGTTTTAAGTATGAAATGGGTGTTTAATAAGATACTTAGCTTTGGATAGAGTTATGGGTCTTTATTCTTTGAATTACACAAGTGTTGCTTGAGTTACTTATATGTTGGTATGATTATGGTGTTCCTTATATGTGTACATTGGATTGCTGTTCATTGTGGATTTTTTTGTCTAAATTGTGACTTTTCTCATGCATTAAAGATTTCTATGAATAGGAACCATAATTAGTACATGTGGTTTGTACTAGCCCATATTTTTTCATCTTTTCCAAAAAACAAAATAGGTTCAGGCCATTGAGGAGAGTCGTGGTCATTGAAGTAGAAGACTTCGCTCTTTCTTATGTGATTTGGTGAGTCCTCATGAGTTCCCATGATTAAGCAACTCATGAAGTCTTATTAGTATTGTCTATGTTTTGAGACAATTGTTCCACTCTCATGTTGAGACTTTCATTGTAGCCTACATGACATATTGTAATAGACTTGGGCTATGCCAAAACTATTGTGATTCATTCTTTAGATTGTTAAATGTGAGATAAAGTATTAGACTAAATTCCTATGTGTTCATATGATCTATTGATAAGCCTATGTATGCTTCCTATGTAGAGGTCTATGCAAACCTCCATGCTATGTCAGCAAAAGTTTTAATTGTTCCGCGATTTTGACTTATGATTTTCTAGGACGGATGATAAGAGGCTTTTCTTAGTCCTCATAGAAGACGACGATGCCGATTATGCCTAGTGCATACTTTTGGACGTAACAAACTTTGTATCATAGCAAGGGGGTTAAATCTTCTTAGGAACTTTCATTCTCTTGTTATTCCTTAGTCGTGACTAAGAGCCTTAACTTTATCTAGTACTTTTGTCTAATCCATTATTTGTGCTTATAGGCAATGAATACAAGGAGGAGCAATGCTCGTAGGGCCGGAGAAGAGAATTTGAATGAAGTGGTTCCCTCTCAAGCTCCTCAAAACCCTCAAGTTCCTAATTAAGAAGGGCTATGTCTAATGTTTTCATAAGATCGACCATTCATAGCTTGACTCAACTGTTGGCTACCCAAGTTTCTAGGTATAGAACGGGGCAAGTAAATCCCAATTCTAATACCACCTCTTTAAGGATAAGGGATTTAACAAGGATGAATCCCCATACTTTCTACAGTTCAAAGGTGGAGGAGGATCCACAAGGGTTCATTGGTGAAGTATTCAAGGTTCTGGATGCTGTGGGTCTTTCAGTTAAAGAAAAGGTGGAGCTAGCCGCCTTTCAACTCAAAGATGAGGCTCAAGTGTTGTATGAACAATGGATGGAAGAGAAGCCGTTATAAAAGGTTGGATTACTTGGGAAGCTTTTAAAATGGATTTCCTTGATAGGTTCTTTCCCTTTGAATAAAGGGAGGCAAAAGTTCAAGAATTAATACAAATTCGTCAATGGGGTATGATCATGGAGGAATATAGCTTCAAATTTACTCAACTATCAAAATATGCTCTGACTATGTTTGCGGATTCTAGCGCCAATTTGAACAAATTAGTCATGGGGATATCCGATCTTGTTTTAAATGTGTGTAGTCAGCTATGTTGATTCCAATAATTGACATGTCTAGTCTAAGTGTACATGTCAAACAAATTGATTAGAAAAACCATAAGCAAGTTGGTAGGGAGTCGAAGAAGGTGAAAAACAAAGAGGGAAATTCTTCTAAGAATAGGTATGAGGTTCAACACAAGCTAAGGTTTAAGAAGAGGTTTTGTAATCTAGGATATAATATTTAACCAAGGGACAGTAACAGTGAGGTTCCTACTCCCAATCCCCAAGAGGGAAAAGGTGGTCATTCTTATGTTTATAAGCTGTTTTGTTCTTAATTTTGTAGAAGAAACTATTGCAAGTGTCTTGTGGGCACGTGTAATTGCTATAACTGTGGCAAGAGTGGTCACATGAATATATAATTGCCTTATGTTGAAGACTCAAGGAGCGGAAAATTCTCAATCTCAAGAATGTTCTCCAAACCCAGATGCTCCTAAGAAGAATAACTTTTTTGCTATCCAATCCCCAAGTGATCAAGAGATGTCAGCAAACGTGGTAACTGGTATGTTAAAGTTATTTTCCTTTGATTTATTTTGCTTTTTTGGATCCTGGAGGTACATTTTGATTTTTGACCCATCTTGTAGCCATGAAATTTTAAATACAACCAGATATATTAGATGAGTCTTTCTCGGTTTCTATCTCTATGGTTGTTTCCATGGTGGTTTATAGAGTTTATTAAGTTTGTCCGATTTCCATTCACATAGAGTTATGTTTATGTACTTGATAGAACTTGATATACTAGATTTAAATATTAGATTGGAAATGGATTTGTTGAATGGTTGCTCAGCCTTTATTTATCGTGGGTGAAGGGAGGTCAAATTTTATTTTCCAAATGAACCCATTTTTGAAATGAAGGGAGGAAACTCAGATCCTATAGGTAAGATCATTTCCTGTCTAAAAGCTTTAAAGATAACTGCAAAGGTTTTTCTCTATCACATATTAAGAGTTAGGGATCTTGAATTCGAGGTCCCTCCAATAGAGTCGGTACCCGTAGTGAGGGAATTTTCATAGGTCTTTCCCGATGAATTTCTCGATGATCTTCCCCAAATTCCTCCTGAACGGGAGATTGACTTTGGGATAGACTTGTTGTCGGATACACAACTTATTTCAATCTTTCCTTATCGGATGGCCCCGGCCAAGTTGAAAGAACTAAAGACTCAAGTCAATGATTTGCTAGATCACTCTTTTATTTAACCAAGCATATCTCCATGTGGTCCGTGGTATTATTTGTAAAGAAGAAGGAAGGGTCTTTGAGAATGTGTATCTATTATCGCCAAATGAATAGAGTCACTATAAATAATAAGTACCCGATCTCTAAGATTGATGACTTGTTTCATCAACTTCAAGGAGCTAGCTACTTTTAAAATATTGACTTAAGATCGGGTTATAAAAAACATAGGGATAGGGAAGTTAATGTTCAATAAAATGACATTTTGAACAAGATATAGTTATTTCGAATTCCTTGTTATGTCATTTCGCTTTGCGTCCTTCATGGATTTCATGAATCGAGTTTTTTTGAATGTATGTTGATTTGTTCGTGATTGTTTTTATTGATGATATTTTGATATTCTCAAGGAGTGAGGATTATCATATGGATCATTTGAGAATTGTTTTGCAAGTTCTCAAAGATAACAAACTTTTTTCTAAGTTTAGCAAGTGTGACTTTGTTTGAGGTACGTGGATTTTCATTGACACATTTTCTCTATTGAAGGGGTAAAGGTTGATCCAAGAAAGACGAAAGTGGTTAAACGTCTGCCGAGACATTTGAGTCTTTTCGACATTCAATGTTTTCTAGGGTTGGCTGGCTACTATCCGAGGCTTGTTGAGGTATTTTCATCTATCACATTTCCATTAATGACCTTAAAGAAAAAGAAGTCCAAGTTTGAATGGTCAGAATCTTGTGAGAAGATCTTCCAATTATTGAAAGATACGCTCACCTCGGCTCCAATATTTACTTTATCGGAGGGTGCAAAAGGTTTTGTTATTTTTTGTGATGCTTGCCAAGTCAGTCTAGGATGTGTGCTTATGAAACGTAGAAAAAACGTAGTGTATTCCTTTAGACAACTCGAGCCGCATGAGAAGAACCATCAATATTGTGACGAAGAACCTGCGTCCCTTGTATTTGCCTAAATGATTTGCAGACATTATTTAGATGGGGTTCTTATTGGCGTGTTCACGGATCATAAGAGTATAGAATATGTATTCACCCAACAAGACTTGAATTTATGCCAAAGAATATTGTTAGAGCTTTTACAAGATTACTATATGAGTGTCTTTTACGATTCCGAGAAAGCTAATATGGTGGCGGAGGATTTGAGTCGAGTATCAAACAGTAGTGTGACGCATGTTTAAGAGGATAAGAAAGATATCTTAAAAATGGTTCATAGGTTGTCTTTGTTAAGGACTTGACGAGTATCGAAGGGTTGTTTCGTGGTTCTCCACAACTCTGATTCACCTTTATTGGTTGGGCTGAAATTCAAGAAAAACCTTGATCCTTTATTGATGGAGATAAATGAAGCAGCCCTTAGTAAAGCTAATGAGTTCTTCTCTCAAGGGGAAGATGGGGTGCTCAGGCACCAAGGAAGATTGTTTGTACCGGATGTGGATGGGTTGACGGAATTGATCACGAAAGATGTTCATGGCTCTTGATACTCCATTCACCCGGGTGCCACATAGATGTACCGCGACTTACGGGAAAATTATTTGTAGAATAGTATGTAAAGGGATATAGCATATTTTGTCGCTAAGTGTCCAAATTTCCAACAAGCAAAAGTAGAGAACAAAAAGATAGTTTGACTCAAAATAGACCTTCCCATATAGAAGTGGGAGGACATTAATATGGATTAATAGTTTGGATGCCTCGTACCCGAAAGCCACATGACTCGATATGGGTCATTGTGGATAGGGTAACCAATTCCGCATGTTTCCTTCCCGTCAAAGACACATATTTGGCAGAAGATTTTGCAAAATTGTATATTAAAGAGATGGTGAAGTTACATGGATACCCTTTTTCCTTTATTTCGGAGTGAGGTACTCAATTTTTCTTGCATTTTTGGAAAGCTTTCTGATGTGGGATTGGTACGAAGGTGAAACATAGTACAACATTTCTTCTCAAGACAGATGGTCAAGCAGAACGCACTATTCCAACCCTTGAAGATATGTTGAGCGATTGAGTCATCGACTTCAAACGTAATTTTGATGACCACCTACCTTTGATAGAATTCTCCTACAACAATAGCTACCACTCTACCATCTACATGGCACCCTTTGAGGCACTTTATGGAGGAGGTGTAGATCCCTGTTTGAGTGGTATGAGCTAGGTGAGTTTGCCTTACTTGGCCTTGACTTGGTATCTAATCTATTGCAAAAATATATTGTAGTTATGTAATTAATAGATATATGTTCCATATTAGGGAGAGTGATGCAAGCGTAAAACACAAAATAGTGGTGTTACAATAGTTGCCTCAATTACAAGCTTTGCAAGCTCAAAGGATGATATCCGAATGCAGCAGATTTTACTTATTATTGTAGAAAAAATATTAAATTAGACTATTACGATCATTTTAAGGTTTTTCTATTCAAGTGAAATTTATATGAGGCTGAAAATGATGATTATAGCCTTACTTATGTCTATTTTAACAAGAGATGCCCTCACGAAGAGCTTTTTGTGCTTGGATTTCAAGTACACCAATTCTTTAATATGCAAGATCATTATTATCAAGATAAACATTATATTATGAAGACTGTTTAAGAGACTTGTTTAAGATTGGTGATGAAGCTTAATCTAATCTGCCACAAAGTTATGACAACGAGACTTCCGAAATTTTTATGGGACCATATATACCAAAAGATAATAGTGAAGTAATGTTAACAAGGACTGATGTATAAGAAATAATTATTGATGTGACTTCAAATGAATTTGTTACTCAACAACTTGAAGTCGAGTATAAATAGGAGTTTGAAGATGAGTCTATACACGAGTTTGAAGAAGAGTTGGAAGATTAGTTTGGATAAGAGTTTTAAAATGAGTATGGAGACGAGTCTGAAGATAAGCTTGAAGATGAGTCTGAAGATGAGCTTGAAGATGAGTCTAAAGAGGAGTTTGAAGATGACGCACCATAAGTTTCATTTTTTTTGCTACAAACATTTTAATATAGATAACATCTGGAATTGAAGATTAGATCTCTTCAATGTTTAAGTATTCTGTTGCCTTTTTTGTATGCCTAACTGATGTTTGGTCAAGTAATTTATGTTGGCTTCTTGACTGTTTATTAAATTATTAAGGGACATGTAGGCCTAGCTGAATATATTTTATTTGGTTGTTTGTTATTTATATTCTTATTTGTTTCTTTTTATATCTATGCAATGTGTATTAGAGGCAAATTACTGAACTCTACCATTTGAAGTCGCTCCAGGTTTTGTATCTTCCTTAGTTCCTTGCTCTGAGGGAGGTACATCTCTTTACCTATAATTTTTCCTTATTTGTGAGAACATGAGTTTTGTGCATTTTTGTGACACAAATAACGTGCTACTAATTTGTATATGTTTCTTAGTTGATATGAATTGATCCCTTTTCATAAATTTAATTGAGTGTCCTTCTAGTAGTTCAACATGAATGGATAATATTAATTGGATGTAATGTGCAAATGACTGTGGGAGAACTTTGTTGGATGTAATGTGTAAATCATGTCAGTACCAGTTAGAACTTTGGTAAATTCAAAATTGTGAAGAATACTGGTAAGTTATATGTTTGAATATGATCTAGTACACGAAGGAACAACACATAAAATGGAATTGTTATTTGAAATACATCTAATATGTGTAACGACTACCATATTTGTCACTACCCTGCTGGTCAAAACGAATATAAAAACACTTGTCTCATTTACATTCATCCCTTATCATAACTTATCACAATTATACTAATATATAGGAACTTTAACTCCCTTACTCAAATAGTTGACCAATAAAGAGTTTTTTATTGCTCCACTCGCCTCTATCCTTAACTTTCAGATTTACATTTCAGAAAATTTGTACTATATCGCCAAACATACATGCAGCTCATATATAAGTAAACGAGAAGTTATATTTTTCAAAGGATTGTACAAAATATCTTCTTTTGAGGATCCATGAGGATATGTTTAGGATGTAACTTGAATAGATTATTATATACTTATAGATGTGTTTTAATAGCCAGTAGCTGATTTGATATCCTAGATGTTATTTTTAGTTTGCTGGTTTCTCTGGTAATATAATTTAGGTCCACTGCTTGAAAAATATGGTAGTCGGTACACATCATTCCTCTCCAGCTTTAAGACATAGCTGTCATGGTAACATTTTGCTACATAATGAAGTTGTCGGAAATGTGTAACATTAAGTGGAGTGAAGTAAATTTCGATGTAGTGTATATGTTGTAAAATTCTTGTATTAGTGTATTTTAACATATTTATACTTCATCAATAGAATTTCAAGCAATGTTGCCGATAGTCATCTGTTAACCTTATTTCAAAATTATTCTGCTTCTAGGTTTACTTACTACAGGGAAAGAAATAAAAGAGTATAAATCAAAACAAGAAGAATGAATCAATAAACAATATTAAAGAAAATCGGTTCTAATCGAAGCATATCTCAAAGTCAATTGAAGAATATAGATATTCAATAACCATCAAGTGCTGAATCGGTCAAGACATTTAAGGTTAAGAGAGAATATGTTGCAAACGAACACAATAACAAAGCTAAAAAAAAGAATGTGCTAATAGCGCATAAAAGGAATTTTTTTGAGGATTTCATAAAATCATAAGGAAAGAATAATTTGTTACCAAATAAATTACTGATTCAATCATCTTCTAGGGAAGAACATAGTACTTCACATGTGATTGCAGGGAAAGGACATAATAAATCGAGGTTATTTCAGCCTTCAGAGTTCATTCAAGAGAAGGGACTTAAACTTCCTATGCACAACTTCGGGTTCCAATGTTCATATAAGAAAGGTGTAACTGCTTCTTTACTTGTGAATGGAAGAAAATTAGGTAATGAACATAAAAAAACATGATAATCAGGATCTACTATGTTACAAACAGGTGAAGGTGAAGTACGTCCTACAAGCCACTACTGTTGATCAGTTTTGAAAAAAACAACAAAAAGAATATGATGTTGATCATCGTCTAACATACATAAAAACAGGTAAAGAAGAAGTCAGTTCTACCAGCTTCTAGTATTGATCAGTTTTTCAAACAACAAGGTATAGTCATAAGTGAAGAATGAATATTTGTAAACCACAGAGAAGCGGATTTCGATTGTATGCATAATCATCATTCTATTCATTAACATAATAATGGATTGGATGATCTAGAGGATCCAGAAGAAATCAGCAAGGATGAGTCTGTATAGATGAGGAAAATTACATTCATTGTGTTGCGAAAGGTATTTTTTAAATGTGTTGAGATTTATTACCCATTATAAAAGGAATTTCTTATCTCCTAGTGGTTACATCAACATAGGTTTATAGAGAAGAAAGGTTAGAGGAAAAAGAACATGTAAGAACATTCATGCAAGATATTTGGAAAAAAAAGGAGGAGTTCACATTTGATAAAGGACAAGCATTTGGTCCTAGTTGTAAGATAGTATTGGAATTAAAAAATTTTATTGGACTAATAGCAAGGAATACTAGATTCATCAACTTGATGTATATTTTGGCATGCGGTGCCAAAAGATATTAAAAAGTGCATGAGGGAACATATCAATGTAAGAACAATAAATTTTGAGATAACATATTCTACTGTTTGATGTTACTAATGAAGCTAAATATATTTCATTTTTCATAGACCAAATTCCTAATCCCAATCGAATGAAAGAAAAGGATGATGACTACTCTTCGTGAAGCTTGGTGGAATCACAAACATGTGATTAAATAGAAAAATTTTGATAAAAATAATATCGTTGAGGATATTCTAGCGAAATATGCTGATGTCACGACCCAAAAACCGAGCCGCGACTGGCACCCACATTTACCCTCCTATGTGAGCGAACCAACCAATCTAACCCTTAACATTTTAATGTATATCAACAGAAAGTAATGCGGAAGACTTAAACTCATTAAATAAAAAAATTCAAAACTATTATTATTATCGCCAAAATCTGGAAGTCATCACCACAAGAACATCTATGTGAAATTACTAAACTAAGAATGTCTAAGAACAAAATAACTAAAAAGCTAGTCCATGCCGGAAGTTCAAGGCATCAAGACATGATGAGGGAGATCAAGTCCAAGCTAAAAGCATTAGCTCACCCTGAAATCCGGTATACTGATGACTGGCTAGGATTACTGTTGGGTTGAATATGACGGAACGTTTGCTGCACTCCACAAATAATAAAGAAAGAAACAAACAAGTACGGGTCAGTACAAAACACGGGTACTGAGTAAGTATCATCGGCCAACTCAAAATAGAAAACAGTATATATCAAGTAATATTATAAAACAACTATAATACTCAACGTGTAGCAACAACAAGTACTATAATCATCAATAAGTACTAACAAGTTCATCCATGAGGACTGAAGCCTTAGTATCATACTCATTTGGGAATTAGGTTCATTACATTGAGTATCTTAACATTCTTCAAGATTCATTATCTTTCTTCCTCTTGTGTCGGTACGTGACACTCCCATCCATATTCTATCCTGGTGCCGGAACGTGGCACTCCGATCCTCATTCTATCCTGGTACCAGAACGTCGCACCCGATCCATATTTTATCCTGGTGTCGAAACGTGACACTCCGATCCTCATTCTATCCTCGTACCGGAACGTGGCACCCGATCCATATTCTATCCTGGTGTCGGAACGTGACACCTGATCCATATTCTATCCTGGTACCGGAACGTGGCACCCGATCCTCTATTTCTATCCTGGTACCGGAACGTGGCACCCGATCCCCTAATTCATCAAGCCTTCTTTTATTCTAAGGCATCATCAATCTCATTATATAATTTATCAAGCCTTCTTTTATTCTAAGGCATCATCAATCTCATTACATAATTTATCAAGCCTTCTTTTACACCAAGGCATCATCAATAACAAGTGAATTAGGGTTTCTTTCAAGATTTTGGATTCGATAACTTCATCATGCTTATTTTATCACAATCACATAATCATATTCATGCAAGCATACAATTGAGCATATAGAAGGGTTTTACAATACTATCAATACATATCATTCACTATTAAGAGTTCACTACGAATATCGTAAAAACCATAACCTACCTCCACCGAAGACTAGTGATCAAGCAAGAAATTCCCAAGCTTTGTTCTTCTTCTTCCTCGTTCGACTCTCTCTCTCTCTTTCTCTTTCTATTTTTCTTACTCAAACCCTCTTTCTTTTACCCTAATTAGTATATAATTAAGTTTGAAAGATGGCATTAATAACCCACTAATTAACTTAAGGTTACCTCTTTAACCCCCAAGTAATTAGACTTATTAATATAAACCCTCTAACTTTATAATTAAAGAAGGAATAGTCCAAAACGTCCCTTAAAACGTGTAAAGAAATCCGACTCCAACTGGGATTACGCACCCTGTGACGGGCCGTCGTGCCTATGACGGTCCGTACTGCAGGTCGTCGCCAAGTTCAGAGACCCAAATTTCCACCAAGGGTCTGTGACGGTCCGTCACACCTGTGACGGTCCGTCCTGCAAGTCCGTTACGAAGTTCAAAGAGTCGATTTTCAGTACCCAATTTCAGAATTTCTAAGTATATTGAAACGAGACCCTGTGACGGTCCGTCGTGCCCATGACGGTCCGTCGTGGGGTCCGTTGCCTCAGCAAATTTTCCAGAAATAAAATCTGCTGCTCAAAACGACTAAACAGGTCGTTACAATAGATATTTACCCATCGTTCTTCCTCGAACGATTTAAAGAAGAGAAACAAGGGTGGAAAGGAGTACCTGATTCCGTAAACAGATGTGGGTATTTTTCTTGCATATCAGTCTCCTTCTCCCAAGTGGCTTCTTCAACTGGTCGATTCTTCAATTGCACCTTGATGGATGCAATCTCCCTTGACCTCAACTTTCGAACTTCTCTATCCAAAATAGCAACAGGCTCCTCCTCATAAGACAAATATTCATCAAGCAAAACTGAATCCCAACGGATAATGTAGTTTCCATCCCCATGGTATCTTTTCAACATAGATACATGGAATACCGGATGCACTCCAGACAGCCCTAGAGGCAAGGCTAACTCATACGCCACCTCCCCTACTCGCTTATGTACTTCAAATGGTCCAATATACCTTGGACTAATCTTACCTCTTTTACCAAACCGCATCACCCTTTTCATTGGCGAAACTTTCAACAAGACTTTTTCACCCTCCATGAACTCTAAGTCTCTAACCTTTCGATCTGCATATTCTTTTTGCCTACTTTGCGCCGCTAGAAGCTTTTCTTGAATAGATTTCACTTTCTCTATAGAATCCCTAAAAAGGTCAGTACCCCAAGGTCTAAACTGAAATGCATCAAACCACCCAATGGGAGACCTACATCTCCTACCATACAATGCTTCAAATGGGGCCATATCAATGCTTGAGTGATAAATATTATTGTATGAAAACTCCGCTAAGGGTAGGAAGTTATCCCAATGACCACCAAATTCTATCACAGATGCACGAAGCATATCCTCCAACACTTGAATCGTTCGCTCAGACTGACCATCGGTCTGAGGGTGAAATGCGTTACTAAGATCCAACCTAGTACCCAATTCAGCATGCAATGTTTTCCAAAACATAGAGGTAAACTGCGTACCTCTATCTGATATGATGGATAGTGGAACCCCATGCAATCGAACGATTTCTGAGATATAGATCTTGGCTAACTTCTCTGCATTATAAGTCACCTTGACCGGAATAAAATGAGCAGACTTAGTTAACCTATCAACAATTACCCAAATGGAGTCATACTTACCCATTGTCTTTGGAAGACCAACCACAAAGTCCGTTGCGATTCTCTCCCACTTCCATTCAGGAATGGGCATTCTCTTAAGCGTTCCTACGGGCCTCTGGTTTTCATAATTTACTTGTTGACAGTTTGGACATTTGGAAATAAAGTCAACAATATCGCGCTTCATTTTACTCCACCAAAAGTGTTGCTTTAGGTCGCGATACATCTTGGTTGCACCCGGATGTATAGAATACCTTGAACTATGAGCCTCTGTCAAAATAGTGTTGATCAAATGATCGACGCGGGGTGCACATACCCTTCCCTTAATCCTCAAAACACCTTCCTCGTCGATTGTTGCTTCTTTAGCCTCTCCTTGCAACACTTTATCTCGAATCCGGGTCAATTTGTCATCATCAAACTGCTTCCCCTTAATCTTGTCAAGGAAGGAGGATCTTGCCTCCACACAAGCTAACAATCCTCCCTTCTCATTTACTTCTAACCTCATGACGTCATTAGCCAAAATCTGCACTTCTCTAGCCAATGGGCGTCTAGAAGCTTGCAAATGAGCTAGACTTCCCATGCTTCCCGCCTTTCTACTTAAGGCATCTGCCACAACATTCGCCTTTCCCGGATGATACAAAATAGTGATGTCGTAGTCCTTCATTAGTTCCATCCATCTCCTTTGTCTCAAGTTCAAATCTTTCAAAGTAAAGACATACTTTAGACTACGATGATCCGTATAGACTTCACACTTAACCCCATATAAATAGTGCCTCCATTGCTTTAATGCAAACACTACCGCGGCCAATTCCAAGTCATGAGTTGGATAGTTACGTTCATGCACTTTTAATTGTCTTGAAGCATAAGCAATCACGTTCTTCTCTTGCATTAGCACTGCACCCAAACCCGAATAGGATGCATCACAATAAACAATGAAGTTCTTACCCTCTACCGGCAAGGTCAGCATAGGTGCGGTAGTCAACAAAGTCTTGAGTTTCTGAAAACTTTCTTCGCACTCATCCGACCATACAAATGGAACATTCTGCTTAGTCAAGTTCGTCAATTGGGAAGCAATAGAAGAGAATCCCTTGACAAATCGGCGGTAGTAGCTAGCTAACCCAAAAAAACTCCGTATTTCTGACACATTAGTGGGTCTTACCCAATTCTTCACTGTCTCAATCTTAGAAGGATCTACCATCACTCCATCCTTAGAAACCACGTGCCCCAAGAAGGACACTACATCTAGCCAAAACTCACACTTAGAGAACTTTGCATAAAGCTTTTTCTCCCTCAACATTTCCATAATTCTCATATCTCCTCATGTTCCTTCTGCCTTCTTGCTCTTTGAGTATATCAGTATATCATCAATAAATACGATCACAAAGAGATCCAAATATGGCTTAGAAATCCCGTTCATCAAACTCATGAACGCAGCAGGGGCATTCGTAAGACCAAAAGACATCACTACAAATTCATAATGCCCATACCTAGTCCGTAAAGCAGTCTTTGGCACATCCGTTGCCTGTATTTTCAATTGATGATAACTGGATCTCAAGTCAATCTTAGAGAAGACACAAGCACCTTGTAATTGATCGAACAAGTCATCAATGCGAGGAAGAGGATACTTGTTCTTAATAGTTACTTTGTTCAACTGCCAGTAGTCTATGCACATCCGAAAACTCCCATCCTTCTTCTTCACAAACAAAACCGGAGCACCCCAAGGAGATGCACTTGGTCTAATGAAACCTTTGCTTAACAACTCTTGAAGTTGGGCCTTTAACTCTCTTAAATCCGCGGGAGCCATTCTATAAGGGGGTATAGAAATAGGGCGAGTACCCGGTTCAAGATCAATGCAGAAGTCAATATCCCTATCCAGTGGCATACCAGGAAGATCTGCAGGGAACACATCCAGAAACTCACGGACTACCGAAACCGACTTAATTGGAGGTACTGGGGTAGTGTCATCCCTGAGCTGTGCCAAGAAAGCTAAACACCCTTTACTACCCATTCTCTTAGCACGAAGAAAGGAGATGATACGAACCGGAGTGGAAGTGTATTCGCCCTCCCTCACTAACGGATCTGTCCCAGGCTTGGCTAACGTCACAGTTTTAGCATTACAATCCAAGATCGCAAAATTCGGAGAAAGCCAAGTCATACCCAGAATTACATCAAAGTCAACCATTTCTAAGATAACCAAATCTACATAAATGTTTCTCCCCACAAAAGTCACCAAGCAAGACCTATATACTTTTTCAACTATCACAGACTCACCCACCGGAGTAGACACACGAATAGGTATGTCAAGCAATTCACAAGGTAAATTAAGACCAGTAGCAAATGAAGAAGATACATAAGAAAATGTGGATCCAGGATCAAACAATACAGAAGCCATGCAATCACAAACCAGAAGATTATCTGTGATAACAGCATCAGATGTCTCCGCCTCCGATCTCCCAGGGAAAGCATAACAATGGGCCCTTTCGTTTGTTTGCCCGTTGCCCCTACCATGTTGTGATGTAGGGGCTCCAGTTTGCCCATCACCTCGGCCATTTAGGTGACCACCATTACCTCGACCACCACGTCCTCCAGAATAACGGCCTCTACCATGACTATTGGGGGTCTATAACTCTGTTTTGGACAATATCTCTTAATATGTTCAATCTCTCCACATCCATAGCACTCTCAGGGTTCATGCATAGGTCTCTCAGAGAAGTGTTGACCGGTCTGAGGGGGACCCCCAACTACAGTCTGTAGTGAAGACTGAATGGGTCGAACTGAATAACCTCCGGAACTCTATCCTCTGGAGTAGGAACCACTAAACTCACCTCCCTTTCGAAACCTTTTTGATGTAGTTGCCATGGTGAAGTCATCTGGCTTCACTCCCTCTACCTCTATCACGAAGTCTACCACTTCTTGGAAGGATTTTGCCGTAGCCGCTACCTGTAAGGCCGAAATCTGCAACTCTGACCTCAACCCTTTCACAAACCGGCGAATCCGCTCTTGTGGACTGAAACAGAGTTGAGTGGCATACCTTGATTAAGCACGAAACTTAGCCTCATATGCATTAACTGACATCCTGCCTTGCTCTAGGCTCAAGAATTCATCTCTTTTCCTATCCCTCAAAGTCCGTGGGTGTGGGATGTACTTTTCCATAACAAATTAGAGAATGTTACCCAAGTCATGGGTGGTGCCTCTGTTGGTTGACACCAACATGTGATCGCCACCACATTTTGGCGTTCCCTTGAAACTGATAACTCACGAACTCAACACCAAACCGTTCTCCTATACCCATCTTGTGTAGTAGCTCATGACAATCAACCAGAAAATCGTAAGCATCTTCAGATTCAGCACCCTTGAAGACTGGAGGTTTCAATTTCAAAAACTTACTGAAAAGTTCATGCTGATCATTTGTCATTATAGGCCCAGTAGTCGCAGAGAACTGTGAAACGTGCCTATGTCCAATGAGGCATCCATGCGGGGAGCCATAGTAGCCGCATGTCGTATCTCTAAAACGGAGGAGGTGTTGGTGCAAAAACCACTGGAGGTGCCTGACCGTGATCAGATAACCCGCTAAGATAAGCAAGAACCTGATTGATCATCTCTGGGTGGTAGGTTGGGGGTGGCAATTCCTCATTCTGCTCTTGTTCAGTTTCCCCTTCCTCACCCTCTCTTACTACCTCCTCAGTCGGTGGAGGAGTCACCGCCCTAGCATCAGATGGACTAGGTGCTCATCCTCTTCCTCTAGAGGACATCCTCCCACGACCTCTACCACGGCCTCTTGCCGCTGTTCTTCCTCGAGCCATAGCCCCAGTGGCTGGCTCAGATGTTTCTTGTCTTGCCGGTGTTGGTGTTGGCGCAGTCGTTGCTCTAGTTCTAACCATCTGCGAAATAGAGTGAAGATGGTCAGATACCAATTTGTATCTTCTAAATACCAATTGGATTCAAGTAGTAGCACGAAAGAAAGAAAGAAAGAATGGAATTTTCCTAAAGTCTTATAGCCTCTCAAAGAAAAGTAAAGGCGTCCCCCTACCGTTCCTTAAGACTCTACTAGACTCGTTCTTGTGTGATGAGACCAACGAACCTAATGCTCTGATACCAAGTTTGTCACGACCCAAAAACCGAGCCCCGACTGGCACCCACATTTAACCTCCTATGTGAGCGAACAACCAACCAATGTACACGCTTAACATTTCAATGTATATCCACAGAAAGTAATGCGGAAGACTTAAAACCATTAAATAAAACAATTCAAAACTATTATTATTATCCCCAAATCTGGAAGTCATCACCACAAGAACATCTATCTCAAATTACTAAACTAAAATGTCTAAGAACAAAATAACTAAAAAGCTAGTCCATGCCGGAAGTTCAAGGCATCAAGACATGAAGAGGGAGATCCAGTCCAAGCTAGAAGCATTAGCTCACCCTGAAATCCGGTATACTGATGACTGGCTAGGATTACTGTTGGGTTGATGATGACGGAACGTTAGCTGCACTTCACAAATAATAAAGAAAGAAACAAACAAGTAGGGGTCAGTACAAAACATGGGTACTGAGTAAGTATCATCGGCCAACTCAAAATAGAAAACAGTATATTATAAAACAACTATAATACTCAACATGTAGCAACAACAAGTACTATAATCATCTATAAGTACTAACAAGTTCATCCATGAGGACTCAAGCCTCAGTATCATACTCATTTGGGAATTAGGTTCATTACATTGAGTATCTTAACATTCTTCAAGATTCATTATCTTTCTTCCTCTTGTGTCGGTACGTGACACTCCGGTCCATATTCTATCCTGGTGCCGGAACGTGGCACTCCGATCCTCATTCTATCCTAGTACCCGAACGTGGCACCCGATCCATATTCTATCCTGGTGTCGGAACGTGACACTCCGATCCTCATTCTATACTGTTACCGGAACGTGGAACCCGATCCATATTCTATCCTGGTGTCAGAACGTGACACCCGATCCATATTCTATCCTGGTACCGGAACGTGGCACCCGATCCTCTCTTTCTATACTGGTACCGGAACGTGGCACCCGATCCCCTAATTCATCAAGCCTTCTTTTATTCTAAGGCATCATCAATCTCATTATATAATTTATCAAGCCTTCTTTTATTCTAAGGCATCATCAATCTCATTACATAATTTATCAAGCCTTCTTTTACACCAAGGCATCATCAATAACAAGTGAATTAGGGTTTCTTTCAAGATTTTGGATTCGATAACTTCATCATGCTTATTTTATCACATTCACATAATCATATTCATGCAAGCATACAATTGAGCATATAGAAGGGTTTTACAATACTATCAATACATATCATTCACTATTAAGAGTTCACTACGAATATCGTAAAAACCATAACCTACCTCCACCGAAGACTAGTGATCAAGCAAGAAATTCCCAAGCTTTGTTCTTCTTCTTCCTCGTTGACTCTCTCTCTCTCTTTCTCTTTCTATTTTCTTACTCAAACCCTCTTTCTTTTACCCTAATTAGTATATAATTGAGTTTGAAAGATGGTATTAATAACCCACTAATTAACTTAAGGTTACCTTTTTTAACCCCCAAGTAATTAGACATATTAATATAAACCCTCTAACTTTATAATTAAAGAAGGAATAGTCCAAAACGTCCCTTAAAATGTGTAAAGAAATCCGACTCCAACTGGGATTACGCACCCTGTGACGGGCCGTCGTGCCTGTGACGGTCCGTCCTGTAGGTCGTCGCCAAGTTCAGAGACCCAAATTTCCACCAAGGCTCTGTGACGGTCCGTCACACCTATGACGGTCCGTCCTGCAAGTCCGTTACGAAGTTCAGAGAGTCGATTTTCAGTACCCAATTTCAGAATTTCTATGTATATTGAAACGAGACCCTGCGACGGTCCGTCGTGCCCATGACGGTCCGTCGTGGGGTCCGTTGCCTCAGCAAATTTGCCAGAAATAAAATCTGCTGCTCAAAACGACTAAATAGGTCGTTACAGCTGATGATATTCCAAACTTCAGTTCCGGCAGTTGATCGAATATTGGAAACATCCAACTCTTCAAGTAAGGCTAAAATAGTACATTTCTTCTCTTTGACATATTTTGCATCATAGCTGTTTTTTTTATTTATTTATAAATTCAAACATCTTTTTTTATTTTAATTACACGGTATATCTGAGGTGAATTCTAAAATCATGAAACAACAAAATTGGATAGATAGAATAGGACCGATTAATTTTTCAAGAGTACCCGTGGCATTGGTAATACTTATAATATGTTTTTTCATACTATTTAGAACATTTTGATTTTTTCAAATTTCTTTTGATATAAATGGTAGAGTGTATCAATATAAAATAACTAGGAACCATCACAATCTCATATGTTTATTGCAACTCGTACAAAGACGGTAAAGGAAATTTAGCACGATACCGAAGTTGCAATAGTTATTTTGTAGAGAAGGATAATTGGTGAATTTGAAAAATTATTAAAATTGTTATATCGTGGAGAGTTTTATCGTCTTCTTCTTCTTCTTCTTCTTCTTCTTCTGCATGTACTAGGATATATTAAATATGTTTTATTTAGAATTCTTTACCAGGAAAAGTTGTTAGCTTTTTTTAGTTCTTGATTGCTATTACAGAAAAAATTTGCTCTGAAGGAAGGTCATAAATGTATCATAAGATAATTTTAGTCGTAAAATAAATAGTTATTATAGTTAACTATGGATGTCAATTTTATACAAGAAGCTAAACTTCAGAATTGTTAAAATTCCGGAGAAACAGTTGGTGATGCCTTCAGGACAGTGTTTTGAAAGGAGAAGTCTGGACGACTTAGGTGCTATGTTAGATTAGTGGCAACAACTTCTCTAAAAGAGGATGAGGAAATTATAAAGATCAAATAGAAGCATGCTAATGAAATCATTTCATTAAAGGAAGCAATGAATAAAAAATTAATAAAAAGATAAATGAAATGAGAAAAGAAATGCGACTCTTTTTTAGTCAATTGTTTCAAAACAACCCTTGATTGAATGTTCAAGATATATCATGGTTTTTTGGATGAAAAATTGTTCCACGTGTTGATAAAAGTAGCGCACAAACTCTAAGAGGCCACAATATTCCAAATTCTTCAGGGTCAACTAGTGATCCAATTTTTCAAAAGGTATTTTTTTTATTCCTTAAGATTTTTCTCTCTCTGTCTCTCTCTTATTTATTGTTGTATCGAATTGTGAAGGTAGTTTTCTTGTTCTTCTTGGTTGTTGGTTAATCGTACATAGCAAAATCATTATAGTTAGTTTCTGGGTGCAGTTGTGTTTGATTTGGTTGTGTAGCTATGTCTATAGCTTCCTTGTTAGGATCTTATGTGTGCAAGTATAAAATAAGTGTACATGTTATAGGATTAGTTTATATAGTGATGGAAATTCTACAAAATGTTGATAACAAAAATTTGCCCCATCTTGTACTTCTATTACAAAAATTTTCACGTTTTTACGTTGTTCTGATCCGTGACGTGGAAAATGTTAAGGCGTTTTTGGAGAACTATAAGGAGGACAGGATTGAGTATATCGAAACATTTTTATGCACTACATGTTTCTTGTCATTTCTATGAGACATTTAATCTGCCTCTTTACCTATTACATCATTTCTCTTCAGTAGAAGTTTCTAGTTATCACAAAATCACTACATTGTAATCTCATAGGTAATGGTTGATTTCTCTTTGAAAAATTCCTTGGTACTCTTGATTTGATAGTGCTTTGTTTATAAATTATATTTGCAGCTATTCCATATGCATCCACTTAACTATCCTTAAATTTTTATTGTTATTCCTTTATTTATAATTTGTAGCGGCATTTTGTTCTTTTTTCTCCATTGAAAAATTCTTTGGTACTCTTAATAATATTCACTTCAATGGAGGAATAAGAATAACTCTTTCCAAATTTGTCGCTTCTTGGTCGCTGGAATCATGTCATTTGTAGTTGGATGTAAAGCCGATGTTATCCTATGGGGTGAATAAAGGTGAAATTTAAGATGATGGCACAGTCGACATAGAACAATGTTTCTATGTGAAACAGAGAAATCCTAGAATATCAGGATCGAGAGAGAATGATTCTTTCATACCATTCACAAAGGGGGAGAGCATGATCGTTTATTAGAATTCACAAAGGGTGTGGAAATGAGATGCGATAAGATGTTTTTCCTATCATTATATATAGAGAAACAACACATTGCCATTTTTGTATCTCAATTACACTCCCTTTAAGGATTCAACTAAAATATTGTGCTCCCTCGTTATTGAGCTTCTAGGGTATCTCTGTAAACCACAGCTGCAGACTTCTCACAATAATGTGCTGCGATTTTAAACACCCTTTTCATGATCTTTCCACTCAATGGAAAACACAAAGATTCCATCGTCAAATACCCATCAAGATTTATAGGAATTTCTTTTTTGTTCGTCGAAGTGCATAACATCTTTTCTTCAATTTCTAGGTTCTATCTTACCAAATTATTTTCCAAATTTGTTTCAATATTTTTTTTTATCTGTTACGTTATGTTTTTCGTGACTCTCTGTTATTTCATGCAGTGATTCATATGTTGTACAATTCTTGTTGTTGTTTCATGTATTATTTAGATTACCGTCGTTTTATACACAATGGTGTTTTGAAATGTTGAAGGCAGAACACTAGGAAAAGACGTGACTGGGAAGAGTAAGTATTGGTGTTCAATATGCAGTTATAAAACTTGTGGCATTCTTACCTACTATTATAGTGAATTATTGGTGTTTTTTTAAAGCTAACAGATATAAATTGTTTCAATCTAATTTGTTGGGTTTTTTTAATTTTTAATTATATTTCATTTTAAATGTGTATAGGGGAATAGATGTGCTCAAAATTGAAGGGTCGGCATAAGTTAATTTGATCTCATTAAAGTGTATTTGGATAATTAATGAAGTTTTCTGAACTATCGCAAAAGTGTGAATACTTTTAGAATTATTCACGCGCACATATATATTTAGAATATTTCTTTATAAGTATGTGTATGTACACAAGACTTATTTTGACGTTTATTGCGAATTTATATATTTTAACTAGTTATTAACTTCTTTGATGCTTGCGATTGTTTATTCAAAAACAATATTTGTGATTAGAAATTGTGCCATATAAATATAAGATTGAAAAGGCAACCTTTTAAATTGTGGGCGATATGGAAGAAAGGGTCACTCGTGAAAGTGTAGCTGCTAAGGCAACTCTTTTAAGCATAGCTGCAAATCATTCTTTTTTTTCTTTTTGGCTATGCTTTTAAGCGTAGATGATAAGGTACCACTTCTAAGAGTAGATGCAAAAGTGTAGCCTTTTTGACTTTTAGGCTACGCTTTTAAGTTTAGCTGATCAGGCAACACTTATAAGTGTAGTAGTATAAGTGTAGCCTTTTTGCAATTTAGGTTACACTTTTAAGTGTGATTTTAAGTGTTGCTTAAAAGGCAACACTTATAAGCGTAGTTGAAAAAGAGTGGCCTTGTTGTATTTTAGGCTACACTTTTAAGTGTAGATGTTAAGGCAACACGTGAAAAGTGTTGCCTAAACTCAAAGGTAACACTTCTTTTGACCACCCCCGAAATGTGTTGCCTAAAGTCAAAAAGTGTTGCCTTTTTATGTTTAGGCCACACTCTTCTAGGGTTGTTAGTTGTATAAAATGTTGTAGTGTTTCCTAGTTTCATATATTGTTATGATCGGATCTATTTCTTGAAAATTCATGATGAACCCTTTTCCCCAAACCCTAAGTTATGAATTGACGTAGAATTGTTTAGTGTTGATTTGATTGACTTAGTTTTTGTGTTAATTATAATTTTTTATGATGTTAATACAACTATTGATGGATAAATTTGGTTGATTGATGGTAGGAATGCTTAAGGAGGCCTTTGAAGGAGATTTGGGAAAAATTTGTGATCTACAACCCTTACTTTAATTGTGATGGCTTATACTTGATGATGAAGTTCAATTGAAGTGTATCGTGTGGTTAGATTAAGTTGGTGTTGGTATGATGATGCAACTGAAATGTCTTTATTATGTATATTTTTATACTATGATAATGTTTTTATTATAATAGGTTGGTTGTAAATTACCTATTTTCCTTACTATGACATAATTATGAGAATATGTTAATCTCAAATATGAGGGTTGTGATGAAAAGGTATTCTCATGCAATTCCTGATAAGATAATGACTATGAATCTATGAGTCCTTAGTCTTCTATGACCTATGCAAAGTTAGGATTGTTAAAAGGATGAATGAAAGATATTTCAAAAGGGACTCTAGCTTAGCACCAACAAAACTAGTACTCATGAGATGCATATTATAATGCCAAAGTCATAAAGAGGGTCTCCATTATGTTTCCTAGTTCTAAACTATTTGCCTCTATAGGAATACTAGATGATGCATCCAAATAGATGTTATATTCATGTTTGGTAGTACTTTGGCAAGTAGACGACCTTCTTTCGACGTAGGGTTTGATGACAATGAATTCCACATTTTAGCTCATGTGGTCTATATCGGTTAAGGCAAGTGTTCCCGAACGTAAAATGAATGACTAAATACAAATGAAGATAGACATTGATTAGGATGACTTCAGGGGTATACTTAGGATAGATTAAGGAGTAGAGCTCTACTTAGACTTTTCACAGGTTAACTATAAACGGAGTCCTAGGAGGTGTTCTTATGTATTATGATGTCATGAAATGTATGATGTTCAATTTATATTATAATAGTTTTATTTGATTTTGGATATATGGATGAACTTGTTATTGGTCTAAAATTCTATGTGTAGTGATGACTACCTGTTATGATATGTATTATGTAGCAAAGAATTACTTATCATCAACTATCTTTTTTACTTGCTTGTGTGGGGTTATGGGGATTCATGTGAGCATAGCACTTGTAGGTTTGGGATGGGATTGTGTGTAAGGGTTTTGTATGCTGTATTGTTATAAGCTATTAAATATGAAATGTTGATATGGCTTTATGTCTTATGTTATTGTGGCCCTTATGTTGGTGTTGACTTTGGTTATCAACATGTTTTATGTTATTGTGACCCTTATGATGTCTAAGCTCTCTTGTATGGGCATGAAAGGCATTCTATTGACTTAGCATGTTTTCTAAAGTAAAGGTTCGTTTTCATCCATGTTTAAAATGTTTTATGTGCATATACCCATACTTAGTACAATTTGTAGTAATAACCTATATGTATATTTTTTCTACAAATATGTAGGTTCCGGGTGTTGAGTTTAACGAAGACCTATTGAAGAATACTTGGATTCTCCTTCTCCAAGTTTTGGTAGGTCCTCATTCTCGGGGGCGTTACATGTTTTAATTTCTAGCTTTATATTTGTATTGTGATAAGGACATTGTTCATTGTTTCTCTTTAATTTCATGACTATAATTGTATAATCCTATATATGGCTATTGTTGTAATAAATTTGGGCTCTGCCCGAGTGTTCTAATCATTTTAGATTGTCTAAATGTAAGAAAATATTATTAGACCAAATTCTTATATGTAATGTATATTGTTTATGTTAGAAGCTTATGTAAGATTCTTATGCGAGGAGTATAAGTAAACTTCATATGTATACATATGATTAGTAAGCGAGAGGTCTATGCATATATAAATATATATAAAATTCTAATTTTCCGCACTTTTTAACCTATGAAATGTAATGAAAATTTTTAAAATGACAATCTTAGTCCTCTCCAAGGACGACGAAGCCGTTTGCGTGTAGGGGTTGCTCCCTACATGTGACAATTTCCTCGATGAAAAAACATTTCAATCGACTTTGGTTTTACTTTTAAATGATGTAAGGGTTTTGACACTATGATTTATGTGTGTCTAAGACGGCTATGACGAGACTTAGTTTTTCTTGTATTTTTATAAAGATTTGAACTATTGTTTTGAAAAGTTTGAATTCCGCTCAACCTTATATATATATATTATATATATATATATATATATATATATATATATTATATATAATATATATATATATATTATATATATATATATATATATATATTATATATATACGCGACGAATGAAGTCTAAGGGCTTGTATGCGACCTCTTCGATGTTGAGTACTCCGTGTGAGACATAAGGGTGCCATAACTTCTACGGTAAACCCTCGGGTTGTTACAATAATGAAGTTGGAAGCACGTTCCAACAAGAAGGGCAGACACCTCCCCCTCCAAAAAAGTAAATAGATAGTGTGGCGTGAGTGTTGACAAAATGTTGAGGGCCTCTCACTTATTCACATAAGGTAGAATAACAGGATTGGGTGTTTAATGAGATAAAAGAAAACATTGAAATATTGAATAAAATGACTTCACACTCAATGGTTATTCAGCTAGAAGATGCCCAAATGAACTAAGTAAAATAATCTCCCTAAACTCATTCCAACTTGGGGTTTCCTAGTGACACTACGACAAACCATACAAATAATTATTAAGTATTTCTTCTGTTGTGCCACGATGTTAACTAAGGTCTATTTGGGAGGCAACCCTAAATACTTTTATTGTTTTTGGAAAGTAATGGTGGGTTATATTGTGCAGGATAAAGGAGATGTTTGGAATAATGTTTAGTTTGCACATCGTCGAACAGGTTGGCGTACCTGACATAGAACGGAATTTGATCCAATACAGTTTTCGCTTTGGTTATGTAAAAATGTTAGCAAGGACGATAAATTATTGTTAATTCGCGGACTTGATCAGTGATCCCAAAATTGTCCGTCGTTCCAATAGCCATGATAAATTGAGGTTTTGTAAAACTTAGTGAGTTACTAGAACACACGGTGTGTTGTCAAGTTTATATTTGAGAATTAATAACGTCAACAAATGCACAAGAAACTAGATGTTCTTTCAAGCCAAAGTTTTAATAGTTCAATTTCCATTTCTTTCCTTCATTTTAAAACTTTGCAAACTCTAACCTAGTTCGTGTTTTAAATATTCCTGCACTTTTAGATTATTTTCGTTGTCATGTTCATGATCGCAACATTGATTACATTTCTTCCAATCGATTCAATCATAGCTTTGTTAGCGTAAAAGGTTAGTTACCGAACACTAAATTTGTTTTATAAATTTTGTACTCAAATGAAATAAAATTATCTTTTAGATGTATGCTGTCTTTTATGGAATGATTAGATCATTACATTGCCTATTTTTATTTGATAATTTTGCACCTATTGTGTTAAATAGTTGATTCCTTAAATTGTGCTTAAAATGGATGAAATTTAATGGGGTTGTGAATGGGGATTGTTGGATATAAGTTTAATTTGAGTTGTGCATGGTCTTATTTTTTGGGGTCTGCGGTGTTTAATTATTGAAGATATGTGTGAAATAGTAATTTTCTATCATTTGGAAATCTAGGCCGCGCTCGTTAAATCATTCGGCGGTGCACCTAATATCCATATCTCATCTTTTTCATTCATGCTTAAGTTGATAAAGGATTCTTTAACTTTTGGAGAGGATCTTGACGTTGCTGAAAGCACTCGGCGGCTCATTGAAATTTTTCTTGTTCGCCAATTCAGTGCACATTTGTATCCTTTGATCAGTCCACTCGACGATTTGTTTAAATAGTCAGGTGTATCACCGACTTATTTTGTAGCTAATGTTCTATTTTTTTATTCGAATTCTCACTAATATTTTCTTGAATCTTTACATATATGGAAAGAAAAATGGTAGCTGGACGAAACATGCCACCTTGGCACATAAGGGAGAAATTCTCAGGAAATATAGAAAGGAAAAAGACCTTCCCAAGACGGATAGTGAGGGCAAGAGACCCAATTGAAGAAAGAGGGGCCAATCCCCGAGATCCCATTGTTCCCTCATGGACGTGAGGAACTTACATAGTTATTCACGATTTCTTCGCGGCTCATAAGTTAGAAAAATTTAGCAAGTCAGTTGCCTCTCAATCTGCCAAAGTAACTCCGATGACTATTATCAAAGTCCAGGAAATAATATGGAGCACTAATTCCCATATATATAGAGAGTCTTTGTGGACAAGATTTTTGACTACTTATCTCTGTATTTATCTATTTTTACCTTTGGATAATAGTTTTTAACATTTGAAGGCAAATGTTTGTTATTTTTTTTGCGGGCTAAAGTCAACCTTTTTAAATTGATTTGTGACCTTTTTTGGCTATGTACTTATGTATTTATGCATAAAAAAAAAATTAAGCAGATTTTTTGTACGTTTGAGCTTATGTCTCTTGCTTCTTTAATTGCATATGATTCTTACCGGTCTAGAAATATTTTTCCACCTCTTCTATGTATTTTGATGTAACTGTTCCTTGGCATAATTTGAATTTTAGTTTTTGATCAATTAAATTAAGTGGAATTGACCTCCCAATCGAATGACCTTGAATGTGAAGCTACAATGAGGAAAAATGAAGTTGCATAGACAATATGTGAGATTTTTGCATTTCATTGTTATTAGTCAAGTATCAAATTGAGTTTTTTGTGATGAACACTGAACCCTATCCAAAGTGTTGTGTCCTATTTTACTGTTGTGTTGTTGCCTTCTATGATGACGTTATTATGAATCATGCTTGAAGACACCTACAATTTTCCCTATTTGTCTGGCCGACTCAACAGGACGTGAAGTGGTAAGTGAACATTGAGGCAGTAAGTTGCCAACTGGGGACAACTTTTTCCCACAAGTTGGTTCCTCCTCAACGACTGTTTCGTTGGACCTTGGAGAGTTTTCCCCAAACATTTCCAGTAGAAATACCTTCATACACATGCTATGGACCTGTCACATCAATTTCATCCAGTAATAACACCAAAACTTGATGAAACACAATGAGGCAAAAAAAGAAGGTTTCAAGGCAAACGTTTCTAACGTCATGGATGTTATACCTGCAAACATCACACAACATTAGTAAATTCTTATAAAAATAATTATTACCCATTTAAACATAAAATTAACTCATGAAACATTTATGAAGATCTAGTTCACCTTAGTTCATTTTAGAGTGTTACAATCTAACCATGTATTATAATGTTTCATACATATATATATACATATATATATATATGTATATATATATATATATTATATATATATATATATATATTATATATATATATATATATGAAGTGAAGTTATGGAATATGATGTTCTATGAAAATTTTATGTTTTGCACTTTTTTTATTTTTACGCAATAAATGATGTCTAAGAGCTTCTATAAGACCACCGAGAAGTCGAGTACTCCATGTGGAAATTTTAGGATGCCATAACTTCTAGGGTATACTATTGGGTCGTTACATATATGTCCTTAGTTCTACCTTTGGCATGTAAAGAACCTTCTACGATATGGGGTATTATGACACCGGATTCTTTACCTAGCTAGTATGGTCTATGTTTGTTAGTACCTATTGTAATCATGTGGGATGTTTACTCAATTTATTGGAAAGGTTCTATAATGTGTGGGTATTGGAAAGGGACGATATCTACACATGGCAGGAGTAGGCATTGAAGATTCTAGAATGAATTCATTAGGTCTTCCAAGACCATTATGTGAAGTCCCCTAGTTGTTTAATTGTCTTCAAAATGAGTTAAATCAATAATTTTCACTTGGTAAAGGTGTATTAAGTTATAAAGGTTCTTATCTAAGGCAACATTGAAGATTACTTAGGTGTGCTTGGAGAAGGTTTATGAGGTTCTCTTCATATCTTACTCAAATAAGTCTTAGAGTAACCTTAGGTAGGGTATCTAAAGTGAGGAAAATGAATCATTGTTGAATATATGTGATTGTTGACTTGTATTATGTCTATTGACCTCTTATGATGAAAATTTTGTATCAAAATAGCATGAAAATTGTCACGACCCAAAAGCAACACTAGATGTTAGGGAGAACCTTCGTGTTGTGACTAGGCGTACTTGACCCATTGGGGTCTTGTACAAGCCCCCTAAATATCGTTCATTACATAAGACATGAAAAGTACTACGGAAGTAAAACTTTTCATGAATAATTTAGAAACTGAAACATTTTTCATAAAATAATATGTAAGTCTCATTCTACCAATATAATCTTAAAGAAATGACATAATTATACGTAGGGACACGACCGTTTACATTTAGAAGAAATATAAGAACTTATACAAAAATAATATAATTAAGAATTATCCCTTCGAATATGTGAGGACATACTTTGTCTTGAGAGTATCAAATCCCAAGGGTGCCTTCTAATCTTCAACCTTGCATCCAAACCTATACTTATAGAGTATAGAAAAGTATAGGGTTAGTACTAGTAATGTACTAAGTATGGTATATGCAAAAACATGCAAAAAGGTACATTTTAGTAAAAACACATTTTCATGCCAATAAAGTAAACATGAATATATAAGTAAAACAAAAATCATTATTTATAACTTAAGCAAGAATTTCCATAATTTTCTCAACATAGGACCAAGTTACAGTAAACCCTCAAAAATTAAATGTATGTTTTTTCAACATTATATTGAACTATACTAACTCCAAAATAGTGTACTTCCAAGCTTAATCAAAGAGAAAGTGAACTCATTTCCGCTGGAGTTTCCCGATCTAAGGATATCCTAAGACTACCAAGGTAAGACATGAAGGAAATGCACATGCACCTCCTTCAATACATAGATAAGTGATCCTCAAGACTACCCCTTTTGAACTTACTCACCTCGGGAGAACAAGCCCCCACTCAATGGAAAGAAATTAGAAGAACACTCAAGTAGCACATCATGATTTCTCATTCGGAATTCCTACTTAGTGAAATGACTAGAGAGCGTCCCATACAACCACTAACCCTAAGTAGTACACTCTTTTAGAAGTCTTGGCACAAAGATCCCCCTTACGAAAGATCTACTTAGCGTAATTGATAGATAACGTCCCATTACATTAACTACCCTAAGTAGTAGGTTTTTTTAGAAGATATAGTTCATTCAATTGATATAAGGCTCACAAAGAATACCTTTTTCAGAATTCCTACCTAGTGCAATGGATAAATAGTGTCTCATTACACTACCTACTCTAAATAATACACTCTTCTAGATGACTTATCATTTTTAATTTATTTTTTGGGAGCTATCTTAACTTACATAGACCGTGAGAGCTAAACATGGAATCCCGATACTTCACTTATCGTAGAAGATTCCCGTCACTTGCCTAGGGTGAGGTCTTACTTTTGTTTTTAGCTTTTACATGGCTTTACCCATAGCTACACGTTTGTGGGCGCATAGATAAGGGATAAGGATATTGATACTAAGTAACTTATTCTCTAATAATGAGTATTACTCATCTCAACAAGAACATTGGAATACAACATCTCAACTCACAAAGTGTAACACATCTTATTCATATATTCTTTGTGCTAGGCATAACTCCCAATAGATTGTCAAAATTCACTCTTTAAGGTTAAGGATCAATTTTGAACACTACATGTCAACTGACAAAGGGTATCAATCCTCCAACCTACATTAGAATGCTCTCAAGAATATATTGGTTGCTACTAAACACATTTTCTTAACTCACGCATAGTGCTCACCCCAAAATTCCCATTTTGGACTTAACTTAACTTCATTCATTAAATTCAATCAAGTGAGAGTGTGTGTATATGTGAATACACCTTGCACATAAGCATCATTTCATTTACATTTCCTTCTATAAATTCTTAGACTTCCTTTCATGACATCACATACTTTAACATGTTTAACCTAATCATATGAGTCATTTATACATAATTCTTGGCATACATTTAATAACAATATTCATAAAACACTAACAAAAGAATCTTCATTTCCAACTTTCTGCAAATAACTTGCCTTCGTGGCTTCATTCACAATACACAAATAACTACAAATTTGTGCAATTAAAGTAATCACCACTACAGAGAAGGTAGACCATAAAACTCAAGATCATTTCATAATTAAAGCTAAATAACATAGCTAACTTACCGTTTCATCCAAGATTGCATCACAAATAGAATTTTACTCAACAATTTATCATGAATTAAACCTTAGGGAAATAGTGAAACAACAACATCAATCCAATGAAAGCAAAGCTCAAAGACAACACTATCATGCTCATTCAATCCATTTCTAAAGCCAAAAATTTATAAAAAGCTTTAACATATGGTCATTGATGTTTTAGAATGAAAATCACCAAATAACATTAGAAACATCATATTTGAATAATTAGATATGTTTTCATGCTAGAGCCATACTTAGAGTCAAAGATAAAAGAAGTTAGGGTTGAAAAACTCTTTTAGAAATCATTTATAAAGGGGCTCCGACAATGTAAGAGAGTTCAAGGATTACAACCATACCTCACATAGAATAAACCCCAATGATTTTTGATAAATAAACGTCCACCAACAGCCGCTTCTAACGCTTTTTGAGTTCTAGCTTCCATCGTGACTTGAGATAGTCTTCTAAAAGGGAAGCGTTTTGGGTTTTAGGAAATGGAGTCTAAAATAAGGTTTAAGGTTTGAAACACTTTAATAAATAAAAAATAACCCTAAAATAATAACAAGGTACATAAAGACTTGGGGTGAATTTACTAAACACCCCATTCATTACAAGAAAAGGTAGCTTTTTGGGCAGTCTCAAAAACGGATCGATCAATGGAACATTTGACAATCAACGGCCCATTGATGGGCTCTCATTTGTTGTCACTTATCCTATTTAAATTAGAAGTCGATCCATCCTAGAATTTCCAATCAACTTACATGGTCAATGGAAAGTTTGTTGACCAACGGATCGTCCCTTGGGTCGTCGTTTGGTCAAACTTTGGCAGCTTCTTGCCAAGACGTGGGGTCCTTGTCACGACCCAAAACGGGGACGCGACTGGCACCCACATTTACCCTCCTATGTGAGCGAACCAACCAATTTAACCCTTATCATTTTAATACAATATCAACAAAAGAAATGCGGAAGACTTAAACTCATTAATAAAACAATTCAAACTATTATTAATATCCCCAAAATCTGGAAGTCATCATCACAAGAACATCTATCTCAAATTACTAAACTAAGAATGTCTAAGAACTAAAATACATAAAAGCTAGTCCATGCCGGAAGTTCAAGGCATCAAGACTTGAAGAAGAAGACCCAGTCCAAGCTAGACACATTAGCTCACCCTGAATTTCCGATGAAGTGAGGACTGGCTAGATCTACTGCTGAGTTGAGGTTGACGGAACGTTTGCTGCATTACACAAATAACAAAGAAGAAAACATAAAAGTAGGGGGTCAGTACAACCACACGTACTGAGTAGATATCATCGGCCAACTCAAAATAGGGAACAATATATATCAATAATAATGTAAATCAACTACAATACTCAACATGTAGCAATAACAACATGAATTCATCAATAACTACAACCGAGTTCACACATGAGGACTCAAGCCTCAATACCATACTCATTTGGGAATTAAGTTCATTAGATTGAGTATATTCATTATCTTTCAAGATTCATTATCTTTCTTCCTCTTGTGTCGGTACGTGACACTCCGCTCCTCTATTTCTATCCTGGTGCCGGAACGTGGCACTCCGATCCTCATATACTATCCTGGTACCGCAACGTGGCACCCGATCCATATTCTATCCTGGTGTCGGAACGTGACACTCCGATCCTCATATTCATTCTATCCTGGTACCGGAACGTGGCACCCGATCCATATTCTATCCTGGTGTCGGAACGTGACACTCCGATCCTCATATTCATTCTATCCTGGTACCGGAACGTGGCACCCGATCCTCATATTCATTCTATCCCGGTGTCGGAACGTGACACTCCGATCCTCATATTCATTCTATCCTGGTACCGGAACGTGGCACCCGATCCCCTAATTCATCAAGCCTCCTTTTACACTAAGGCATCATCATTCTCATTATATAATATATCAAGCCTTCTTTCATACTAAGGCATCATCATTCTCATTATATAATATATCAAGCGAATTAGGGTTCTTTCAAGATTTGGGATTCAATAGCTTCATCATGCTTTGTTAATTCATCACAATTTCATAATCATAGTCATGCAAGCATACAACTTAAGCACATAGCAGGGTTTACAATACTATCAACACATAATATTCACTATTAAGAGTTCACTACGAATATCGCAACATAACCATAACCTACCTCCACCGAAGAATTGAAATCAACAAGGAATCTCCCAAGCTTTGTTATCCTTTTCCCTTGTTCGACTCTTTCTCTCAATCGATCAATCTCCTCTCTCTTTTCTTTTGTTTTGTTTTTATTCCAACCCTCTTTTGTTTACCCTAATTATCATATAATTAAGAATAAAAGAGGACAATAAAACCCCCTAATTAACTTAAGGTTACCTCTTTTAACCCCTAAGTAATTAGACTTATTAATGTTAACCCTCAATCTTTATAATTAAGGAAAGAATAGTCAAAAACGACCCTTAAAACGTGTGGAGAAATCCTATTCTGACTGGGATCTGCGTGACCTGTGACGGGCCGTCGTGCCTGCGACGGTCCGTCACGGTGGTCGTCGCCACCTCCCCAAATTCCTGGTGGGCTGTGACGGTCCGTCCTGCCTCTCCGTCCTGACGGTCAGAAACTTGTTTCTTGAACCAAATTCTCAAAAGTTGAAGTGTTTTGCAACGGAAACTCACGACGGTTCGTCGTGGATGTGACGGCACGTCCTGCAGGTCCGTCACAATTTACAAAGAGTCGATTTTCAGTACCCAATTTCAGAATTCTAAGTGTGCTGACACGTTGCACCCTCGACGGGCCATCATGCCTGTGACGGTCCGTCGCAGTGCCCGTAGTCTTGGCCAGTTTTTCCAGAATTAAAAATCTGCTGCTCAAAACGACTAAACAGGTCGTTACAATAGATACCAATTTACCCATCGTTCGTCCCTGAACGATCAAAGGAAGAAAAACCATGGCGAAAAGGAGTACCTGAATCTGTAAACAGATGTGGGTATTTTTCTTGCATATCTGCCTCCTTCTCCCAAGTAGCTTCTTCAACCGGTCGATTCTTCCATTGAACTTTGATGGATGCAATCTCTCTCGACCTCAACTTGCGAACTTCTCTATCTAATATAGCAACCGGTTCCTCTTCATAAGTCAAGTTCTCGTCCAATAAAACTGAATCCCAACGGATGATGTAGTTTCCATCTCCATGGTATCTTTTCAACATGGACACATGGAATACCGGATGTACTCCGGACAGCCCTGGGGGCAAGGCTAATTCATAAGCCACCTCCCCTATTCGCTTTAGTACCTCAAATGGTCCAATGTACCTTGGACTTAGCTTACCTCTTTTGCCAAACCGCATCACCCCTTTCATGGGTGAAACCTTCAACAATACTTGTTCACCTTCCATGAACTCCAAGTCTCTAACTTTCCGGTCTGCATACTCCTTTTGTCTACTTTGCGCCGCCAGAAGCTTTTCTTGAATAGCTTTCACCTTCTCCAGAGAATCTCTCAACAGATCAGTACCCCAAGGTCTAACCTCGAATGCATCAAACCAATCAATGGGAGATCTACACCTCTTCCCATACAATGCTTCAAATGGAGCCATATCAATACTGGAGTGATAGCTATTATTGTACGAAAATTCTGCCAAAGGTAAGAAGCTATCCCAATGGCCACCAAACTCTATCACGCATGCGCGAAGCATATCTTCCAACACTTGAATCGTTCGCTCAGACTGACCATCGGTCTGAGGATGGAACGCAGTGCTAAGGTCCAACCTAGTACCCAATTCAGCATGCAATGTTTTCCAAAACTTAGAAGTAAACTGCGTACCTCTATCTGATATGATGGATAGTGGAACCCCATGCAATCGAACAATCTCTGAGATATAGATCTTGGCTAACTTCTCTGCATTGTAAGTCACCTTTACCGGAATGAAATGAGCAGATTTAGTCAACCTATCAACAATCACCCAAATGGAGTCATACTTACCCATTGTCTTTGGAAGACCAACCACAAAATCCATTACAATTCTCTCCCACTTCCATTCAGGAATGGGCATTCTCTGAAGTGTTCCTCCAGGCCTTTGGTGTTCGTATTTCACTTGTTGACAGTTTGGACACTTGGAAATAAAGTCCACAATATCATGCTTCATTCTGCTCCACCAAAAATGTTGCTTTAGGTCGCGATACATCTTGGCACCCAGATGTACAGAATACCTTGAACTATGAGCCTCTGCCAGAATAGTGTTGATCAAATCATCAACTCGGGGTACACATACCCTTCCCTTGATTCTCAAAACACCTTCTTCATCGATTGTCGCTTCTTTGGCCTCTCCTCGCAATACTTTATCTTGGATTCGCCTTAGTTTCTCATCATTAAACTGTTTCCCCTTAATCTTGTCAAGAAAAGAAGATCTTGACTCCACACTAGCCAACAATCCTCCCTTCTCATTTACTTCTAACCTCATCAAGTCGTTAGCCAAAATCTGCACTTCCCTAGCCAATGGGCGTCTAGAAGCTTGCAAATGAGCTAAACTTCCCATGCTTCCCGCCTTTCTACTCAAGGCATCTGCCATAACATTCGCCTTCCCCGGATGATACAAAATAGTGATGTCGTAGTCCTTTAGTAGTTCCATCCATCTCCTTTGTCTTAAGTTCAAGTCCTTCTGAGTAAAGACATACTGTAGGCTACGGTGATCCGTATAGACTTCACACTTAACTCCATATAAATAGTGCCTCCATTGCTTTAATGCAAACACTACCGCGGCCAACTCCAAGTCATGAGTTGGATAGTTACGTTCATGCACTTTTAATTGTCTTGAAGCATAAGCAATCACATTCTTCTCTTGCATTAGCACTGCACCCAACCCAGAATAGGATGCATCACAGTAAATAATGAAGTCTTTACCCTCTATTGGCAAGGTAAGAATTGGTGCGGTAGTCAACAAAGTCTTAAGCTTCTGAAAGCTTTCCTCACATTCATCTGACCATACAAATGGAACATTCTGCTTAGTCAAGTTCGTCAATTGGGAAGCAATTGAAGAGAATCCTTTGACAAAGCGGCGGTAGTAGCTAGCTAACCCAACAAAGCTCCTTATTTCTGACACATTAGTGGGTCTTACCCAATTCTTCACTGTCTCAATCTTAGAAGGATCTACCATTACCCCATCCTTCGAAACCACATGCCCCAAGAAGGACACTGCATCTAGCCAAAACTCACACTTAGAGAACTTGGCGTAAAGCTTTTTCTCCCTCAACGTTTCCAATACCATTCTCAAATGCCCTTCATGTTCCTTCTTGCTCTCTGAGTATACCAATATGTCATCAATAAACACGATCACAAAGAGATCCAGATATGGCTTAAAAATCCCATTCATCAAACTCATGAATGCAGCGGGGGCATTCGTAAGACCAAAAGACATCACCATAAATTCGTAATGTCCATACCTCGTTCGAAATGCAGTCTTTGGCACATCCGGTGCCCGTATTTTCAATTGATGATAACCGGATCTCAAGTCAATCTTGGAGAAGACACAAGCACCTTGTAACTGATCGAATAAGTCATCAATGCGAGGAAGAGGATACTTGTTCTTAATAGTTACCTTGTTCAACTGCCGGTAGTCTATGCACATCCGAAAACTCCCATCCTTCTTCTTTACAAACAAAACCGGAGCACCCCAAGGAGATGCACTTGGTCTAATGAAGCCCTTGCTCAACAACTCTTGAAGTTGAGCTTTTAACTCTCTTAATTCGGCGGGAGCCATTCTATACGGGGGTATAGAAATGGGGCGTGTGCCCGGTTCAAGGTCGATACAGAAGTCAATATCCCTATCTGGTGGCATACCAGGAAGATCTGCAGGGAACACATCCAAATATTCTCTAACTACCGAAACTGATTCAATTGAAGGTACTTGGATAGTGTCATCCCTAAGATGTGCTAAGAAAGCTAAACAACCCTTACTAACCATCTTCTGAGCACAAAGAAAGGAGATAATACGCACCGGATTGGAAGTGTAGTCACCCTCCCACACTAACGGATCTGTCCCAGGCTTGGCTAATGTCACAGTTTTAGCATTACAATCCAAGATCGCAAAATTCGGAGAAAGCCAAGTCATACCCAGAATTACATCAAAGTCTCCCATTTCTAAAATAACCAAATCTACATAAGTGTTGCTCCCCACAAAGTTCACCAAACAAGACCTATATACCTTTCTACTACCACAGACTCTCCCACGAGAGTAGAAACACGAATAGGGATATCAAGTAATTCACAATGTAAATTTAGACCATTAGCAAATGATGAAGATACATATGAAAACGTGGAGCAGGGTCAAATAATACAGATGCCATGCAATCACAAACCAAAAGATTACCTGTGATAACAGCATCAGACGCCTCCGCTTCAGATCTCCCAGGGAAAGCGTAACAATGGCCCTATCATTCGTCTGTCCGTTGCCCCTACCATGTTGTGTAGTAGTGGCTCGTTTTGCCCATCACCTCTGCCGTTTTGGTGACCACCATTACCTCGACCACCACGTCCTCCAGAAAAACGGCCTCTACCATGACCACCCCTACCTCTAGCTAGTGGGGCTCTGTAATTCTGGTTTGGACAATACCTCTTGATGTGTCCAACCTCCCCACATCCATAACACTCTCGGGGTTCATGCGTAGGTCTCTCGGAGTAGTGTTGACCGTTCTGGGGTGGACCCCCAACTACAGTCTGTAGTGAAGACTGAATTGGTCGACTTGAGTAACCTCCGGAGCTCTGTCCTCTAGAGTGAGAACCATTAAACTCGCCTCCCCTTCGAAACCTTTTCGATGTCGATGTCGTGGTGAAGTCGTCTGGCTTCACTCCTTCCACCTTTATCACAAAGTCTACCACCTCTTGGAAGGATGTTGCCGTACCCGCTACCTGTAAGGCTGAAATCCGCAACTCTGACCTCAACCCCTTCACAAAACGGCAAATCCGTTCTTGTGGACTGAAACAAAGTTGGGTGGCGTATCTGGATAGTGCGCAAAATTTAGCCTCATACGCGTTAACTGTCATCCTCCCTTGCTCTAGACTCAAGAACTCGTCCCTTTTTCTATCTCTCAAAGTCCTTGGGACATACTTCTCCATAAACAGGGTAGAGAATGATTCCCAAGTCATAGGTGGTGCCTCTGTTGGTTGACACTCAACATGTGAACGCCACCACATTTTGGCGTTCCCTTGAAACTGATAGCTCACGAACTCGACACCAAACCTCTCTACTATACCCATCTTGTGTAGTAGCTCATGACAATCAACCAGAAAATCATAAGCATCTTCAGATTCTGCACCCTTGAATACTGGAGGTTTCAATTTCAAGAACTTACTAAAAAGTTCGTGCTGATCGTTTGTCATTATCGGTCCAGTAGTCAGACGTGGAAATGTGCCTATCTCCAATGAGGCATCCATGCGGGGAGCCATAGTAGCCGCATGTCGTATCTCTGAAACCGGAGGTGTGGGTGCAGAAACCACTGGGGGTGCCTGACCCTGATCAGATAATCCGCTAAGATAAGCAAGTACTTGGTTGATCATCTCGGGGGTAGGTTGGGGTGGCATTTCCTCATTCTGCCCTTGTTCAGTTTCCCCTTCCTCACCCTCTCTTACTACCTCCTCAGTCGGTGGAGGAGTCACAGCCCTAGTATCAGATGGGCTAGGTGCTCGTCCTCTTCCTCTAGAGGACGTCCTCCCACGACCTCTCCCACGGCCTCTTGCAGCTGTTCTCCCTCGAGCTACAGCCCCAGTGGCTGGCTAAGTCGTTTCTTGTCGTGCCGTTGTTGCTGCTGGTGCGGTCATTGCTCTAGTTCTAACCATCTGCGAAATAGAGTGAAGATGGTCAGATACCAATTCGTATCGCCCAGATACCAATTGGACTCAAGTAATAGAACGAAGGAAAGAATGAAAGAGTGAAATTTTCCTAAAGTCTTATAGCCTCTCAAGGAAAAGTAAAGGCGTCCCCCTACCGTTCCTTAAGATTCTACTAGACATGTTCTTGTGTGATGAGACCAACGAACCTAATGCTCTGATACCAAGTTTGTCACGACCCAAAACGGGGACGCGACTGGCACCCACATTTACCCTCCTATGTGAGCGAACCAACCAATTTAACCCTTATCATTTTAATACAATATCAACAAAAGAAATGCGGAAGACTTAAACTCATTAATAAAACAATTCAAACTATTATTAATATCCCCAAAATCTGGAAGTCATCATCACAAGAACATCTACCTCAAGTTACTAAACTAAGAATGTCTAAGAACTAAAAATAAATAAAGCTAGTCCATGCCGGAAGTTCAAGGCATCAAGACTTGAAGAAGAAGACCCAGTTTAAGCTAGACGCATTAGCTCACCCTGAATTTCGATGAAGTGAGGACTGGCTAGATCTACTGTTGAGTTGAGGTTGACGGAACGTTTGCTGCATTACAACATACAAAAGAAGAAAACATAAAAGTAGGGGGTCAGTACACAACCACACGTACTGAGTAGATATCATCGGCCAAGTCAAAATAGGGAACAATCTATATCAATAATAATGTAAATCAACTACAATACTCAACATGTAGCAATAACAACATGAATTCATCAATAACTACAACCGAGTTCACACATGAGGACTCAAGCCTCAATACCATACTCATTTGGGAATTAAGCTCATTAGATTGAGTATATTCATTATCTTTCAAGATTCATTATCTTTCTTCCTCTTGTGTCGGTACGTGACACTCCGCTCCCTTTTTCTATCCTGGTGCCGGAACGTGCACTCCGATCCTCATATACTATCCTGGTACCGCAACGTGGCAACCGATCCATATATCTATCCTGGTGTCGGAACGTGACACTCCGATCCTCATATTCATTCTATCCTAGTACCGGAACGTGGCACCCGATCCATATTCTATCCTGGTGTCGGAACGTGACACTCCGATCCTCATATTCATTCTATCCTGGTACCGGAACGTGGCACCCGATCCTCATATTCATTCTATCCTGGTGTCGGAACGTGACACTCCGATCCTCATATTCATTCTATCCTGGTACCGGAACGTGGCACCCGATCCCCTAATTCATCAAGCCTCCTTTTACACTAAGGCATCATCATTCTCATTATATAATATATCAAGCCTTCTTTCATACTAAGGCATCATCATTCTCATTATATAATTATCAAGCGAATTAGGGTTCTTTCAAGATTTGGGATTCAATAGCTTCATCATGCTTTGTTAATTCATCACAATTCATAATCATAGTCATGCAAGCATACAACTTAAGCACATAGCAGGGTTTACAATACTATCAACACATAATATTCACTATTAAGAGTTCACTACGAATATCGTAACATAACCATATAACAACCTCCACCAAGAATTGAAATCAACAAGGAATCTCCCAAGCTTTGTTATCCTTTCCCTTGTCGACTCTCTTTCTTCAATCGATCAATCTCCTCTCTCTTTTCTTTGTTTTGTTTTTTATCCAACCCTCTTTTCTTACACTAATTATCATATAATTAAGAATAAAAGAGGACAATAAACCCCCTAAAATAACTTAAGGTTACCTCTTTTAACCCCTAAGTATTAGACTTATTAATGTTAACCCTCAATCTTTATAATTAAGGAAAGAATAGTCAAAAACGACCCTTAAAACGTGTGGTGAAATCCTATTCTGACTGGGATCTGCGTGACCTATGACGGGCCGTCGTGCCAGCGACGGTCCGTCACGGTGGTCGTCGCCACCTCCCCAAATTCCTGGTGGGCCTTGACGGCCCGTCACCCCTGTGACGGTCCGTCCTGACGGTCAGAAACTCGTTTCTTGAACCAAATTCTCAAAAGTTGAAGTGTTTTGCAACGGAAACTCACGACGGTTCGTCGTGGATGTGACGGCACGTCCTGCAGGTCCGTCACAATTTACAGAGAGTCGATTTTCAGTACCCAATTTCAGAATTCTAAGTGTGCTGACACGTTGCACCCTCGACGGGCCGTCATGCCTGTGACGGTCCGTCGCAGTGCCCGTAGTCTTGGCCAGTTTTTCCAGAATTAAAAATCTGCTGCTCAAAACGACTAAACAGGTCGTTACAGTCCTCTTCTTGGGACCCTCGTGGATCCTAGGTGGTATCTTAACCGGAAGTTAAACTCCTTAACATAGTCCACTAGGTCATAGGAAAATCTAACACCAATTTCAAGAAAAACAAACACGTAAAACTAACTCAAACACCTCAAGCCAAACTATCTAAGACATACCTTCCGAACGTCATGGACGTTCAAATTCCAATAATAATCAAACTTCACACACTATAAGAACATAAAATTGACTCAAGAAACAATCATGAAGCTCTAGTTCACCTTAGTTTTTTTTCGGGTGTTGCAAATATTTACCGTATTGTATATAGAGACTTTTTGAAGAGGTTACCCATAAAGGACATCGATGGCTTATAATCCATTCGATGAACGGTAGATGGTGGCCGTTGATAGATGGTCCAGGAATCTGGAAGCAACTTGGAGAATTCTGACCAATGTACGAGGTGAAATTCTTTAAATGTCGGACCAAGGATTTAGAGATACCTAACTTAACTTCATTCATTCAATTAATCAAGTGAGAGTGTGTGTGTATGTGAAAACACCTTGCACATAAGCATCATTTCATTTACATTTCTTTATATAAATTCTTAGACTTACTTTCATCACATCACATACTTAAACATGTTTAACCTAATCATATAAGTCATATATACACAATTCTTGGCATACATTTAATAACAATATTCATAAAACACTAACAAAAGAATCTTCATTTCCATCTTTCTGCACATAACATGCCTTCGTGGCTTCATTCACAATACACAAGTAGCTACAAATTTGTGCAATTAAAGTAAACACCACCACAGAGAAGGTAGACCATAACACTCAAGATCATTTCATGATTAAAGCTAAATAACATAGCTAACTTACCGTTTCATACAAGCTTGCATCACAAATAGAATTTTACTAAACAATTTATCATGAATTAAACCTTAGGGAAATAGTGAAACAAAAACATCAATCCAAAGAAACCAAAGCTCAAAGACAACACTATCAAGCTCATTCAATCCATTTCTAAAGCCATAAATTTATAAAAAGCTTTAACAAATGGTCATTGATGTTTTAGAATGAAAATCACAAAATAACATTAGAAACATCATATTTGAATAATTAGATATGTTTTCATGCTAGACCCATACTTAGAGTCAAAGATAAAAGAAGTTAGGGTTGAAAAACTCTTTTTGAAATCATTTAGAAAGGGGCTCCTACAATGTAACAGAGTTCAAGGATTACAACCATACCTCACATAGAAGAAACCCCAATGATTTTTGATAAATAAACGTCCACCAACATCCGCTTCTAACGCTCTTTGAGTTCTAGCTTCCATCGTGACTTGAGATAGTCTTCTAAAAGGGAAGGGTTTTGGGTTTTAGGCAATGGAGTCTAAAATAAGGTTTAAGCTTTGAAACACTTTAATATATAAAAAATAACCCTAAAAGTATAACTCAAGGTACATAAAGACTTTGGGTGAATTTACTAAACACCCTATTCATTACAAGAAAAGGTAGCTTTTTGGGCAGTCTCACAAATGGATCGATCAACGGAACATTTGACAATCAACGGCCCATTGATGGGGTCTCATTTGTTGTAACTTATCCTATTTAAATAGAAGTCTATCCTTCCTAGAATTTCCAATCAACTTACATGGTCAATGGAAAGTTTGTTGACCAACGGATCGTCCCTTGGGTCGTCGTTTGGTCAAACTTTGGCAGCTTCTTGCCAAAAAGTGTGGTCCTCTTCTAGGGACCCTCGTGGTTCCTAGGTGGTATTTTAACCGGAAGTTAAACTCCTTAACATAGTCGACTAGGTCATAGGAAAATCTCACACCAATTTTAAGAAAAACAAACACGTAAAACTAACTCAAACACCTCAAGCCAAACTATCTATGGCATACCATACGAACATCATGGACGTTCAAACTCCAATAATAACCAAACTTCAAACACTATAAGAACATAAAATTGACTCAAGAAACACTCACGAAGATTTAGTTCACCTTAGTTTATTTTTTGGGTGTTGCAGATATTTACCGTATTGTCTATAGAGACTTTTTGAAGAGGTTACCCATAAAGGACATCGATGGCTTATAATCCATTCGATGAACCGTAGATGGTGGCCGTTGATAGAAGGTCCAGGAATCTGGATGCAACTTGGAGAATTCTGACCAATGTACGAGTTGAAATTCTTTAAATGTCGGACCAAGGATTTAGAGATACCTAACTTATCACTTTGCATATAAAACACTAGGGAAGATTTGTTATAGCTAGGATTACCGTGTTATGAACCTATGGACAACAGTTACACCCTAGTTTCCCTTATTACTTGATAAACATTAAAGATTTACTATTGTTACTTGTTTCGTTTAGAAATATTTAAACACTTTTGTTTCAAAAAAAAAACCCTTTAATTTCTAGTTTTAAGAAAGGACTTAACTAAATAAATGTAATCGTACATTAATGTTATGTCTAAACAATTTTCCTCGTGAGGTCGACCCCTACCTAATATTTGGGTTCTTTACTTGATAAGACCGCTTATACTTCTTTAGTGTTGTCTAATTCGAGCGTATCAAATTTTTGAGCCGCTGGTGGAGAAAATTCCATTAAGATGAACTTTAATAATATTACTGAATTGTAGTCAATAATTTCCAAATTATTTTTTTATTTCTTTTGTTTTTGTTTCTATCATGTCTAGCTCTAGTGTATTCCCAGTATATGGAGTCGAGGAGAGCCAAAACTTCCACTCGATCCTGATCTTAACTGGACACTCTATACAATGAATATTCAACAGAACCCAGCTAATCTAGGTGATGGGATCAACCACCAGCCTCCTCCACTAGATGATGCTCAAAACTATTTGATTTTTGAAAATGCGGTTGATGATGCTTTGAGGATGCAACCTCTCGTCCCACGCCCTAAGAGTTCTATAAGGGCATAATTAACATTAATGATTTCGATGTTCCTCTTGTCCTACATCCTCTACCACATGTTCACAAATTTGTTGTAACGACCTGTTTAGTCATTTTGAGCAGTAGAGTTTATTTCTGGTAATAACTGTCTGAGTCGACGGATCCCACAACGGACCGTCATGGGCACGACGGACCGTCGCAGGCATGACGGGCCGTCACAGACTCTTTAATGAATTGAGTCTCTTGAAACTTGGACGGAAGCAGCAGGACGGACCGTCGCAGGCACGACGGGCCGTCACAGGCTGCGTACCCTGACTGGGTTCGGATTTCTGTTTAATGTTTTAAGGGGAGGGTGCTTTGGACTATTCCTGCTTATAATTATAAAGTTAGTAGGTTAATGTTAATAATTCAATTACTTGGGGGTTAAAGGGGATAACCTTGAATTAATTAGTGGGTTACTTTTGTCATCTTTTATACTTAATTATATGGTAATTAGGGTAAAAGAAAGAGTGTTTGAATAAGGAAAAATATAAAAATACAAAAAGAGAGGGAGAACGATCGAGAGAAGAGAGAAACAAAGAGGAAAGCAAAGGTTTTGGGGGATAGCTTGCTTGATCGCGAATTCTTCGGTGGAGGTAGGTTATGGTTTATGCTTTTCATAGTATACTCTTAATAGCGAATGATATGTAATGGGTAGTTTTGTAAAGTCTTCTATATGCTTAATTGTATGCTTGCATGATGTGATTATGTAATGGTGATAAAATAAGCATGATGAGGCTATTGAATCTTAACCTTAAAACCTCTTTGTTAATGATGATGCCTTGGTATAAAAGAAGGCTTGATGAACTAAAAGAATGAGGTTAGTGGATCGGGTGTCACGTTCCGGCACCAAGATAGTAATAGAGGATCGGGTGTCACGTTCCGACACCAGGATAGTATTAATGGATCGGGTTTCACGTTCCGAGACCAGGATAGAATGATGAGGATCGGGTGTCACGTTCCGGCACCAGGATAGTATGATGAGGATCGGAGTGTCACTTTCCGACACCAGGATAGTAGTAGTGGATTGGTTGTCACGTTCCGGCACCATGATAGTATGATGAGGATCGGAGTGTCACGTTCCGGCACCAGGATAGTATGATGAGGATCGGAGTGTCATGTTCCGACACCAGGATAGTAGTAGTGGATCGGGTGTCACGTTCCGACACCAGGATAGTAAAGAGAATGAGTCTTGAAATATGTTAATATACTCAATTTAATGAACCTATTTCCCAAATGAGTATGGTATGGAGGCTTGAGTCCTCATGGGTGTACTTGGCGTTATTTATCAATGATTGTCAAACTTGTTGTTGCTACCTGTTGAGTATTGTAGTTGATTTTATCATATTACCTTATAATATTTGTTTTCTTTTCTATTTTGAGTTGGCCGATGATACCTACTCAGTACTTGTGTTTTGGTACTGACCCCTACTTGTATTTGTTTTTTCTTTTGTAATTGTGGAGTGCAGCAAACGTACCGTCGTCTTTAACTCAACGCGACTCTACCAGTCTTCATCACATCAGATTTCAGAGTGAGCTAAAGCTTCTATCTGCTTGGGCTGGATCTTCTTCTTCTGCATGATGCCTTGAAGTTCTGGCATAGACTAACTATTATTTTATGTTTAGTTTCTTAGATAATCTTAGATTTAGTTGGAGGATAGATGTTCTTGTGAGATGACTTCCAATTTTGGGATTATAAGTATTAATTTAGAAGTAACAATGATTTTGTTAATGAGTTTTTTGAGTCTTGCGCATTATTTGTCTCTATTTATTATTGTAATGATTGGGGTTTAGATTGGTTGGTTCGCTCACATAGGAGGATAAGTGTAGGTGCCACGGCGACTCGTTTTGGGTCGTGACAAACTTGGTATCAGAGCATTAGGTTTTGTTGGTCTCATCACACAGAAGAGTCTAGTAGAGTCTTAAGGAACGGTAGGGGGACACTTTTACTTTTCTTTGAGAGGCTTTAAGACTTTAGGAAATTCCATTCTTTTTTTCTCGTGATATTACTTGGATCCAATTGGTACTAGGTGATACTATTGGTATCTGACCATCTTCACTCTATTTTGCAGATGGTTAGAACTAGAGCAACAACTGCGGCAACCCCACCACGGCAAGACAAGATGCGTCTGAGCCATCCACTGGGGCTGTAGCTCGAAGAGGAGTAGTGGCAAGAGGCCGTGGAAGGGGTCGCGGGAGGACGTCCTCTAGAAGAAGAGGACAAGCACCTAGCCCATCGAATGCTAGGGCGGTGAATCCTCCACCGACTGAGGAAGTGGTAAGAGAGGGTGAGGACGGGGAAAATGAGCAAGTGCAGAATGAGGAATTTTTACCCCAACCTACCCCAGGGATGATCAATGAGGTTCTTGCTTATCTTAGCGGGTTATCTTATCAAGGCCAGACACCTCCAGTGTTTTCTGCACCAGCACCTCAGGTTCCGGGAGTACAACAGGCAGTTGCTGTGGCTTCCCGCATGGATGCCTCATTGGAAATAGGCACGTTTCGTCGTTTGACTACAGGGCCTATAATGAAAAGTGATCAGCATGAACTTTTCAGTAAGTTCTTGAAATTGAAACCTCCAGTCTTCAAGGGTGCTGAATCTGAGGATGCCTACGATTTTCTGGTTGACTGTCATGAGTTACTACATAAAATGGGCATAGTGGAACGATTTGGTGTTTAGTTTGTAACCTATCAGTTCCAGGGAAATGCCAAAATGTGGTGGAGGTCACATGTTGAGTGTCAACCCGCACAGACACCACCTATGACTTAGGCGTCATTCTCTAGCTTATTTATGGAGAAGTATATCCCCCGGACCTTGAGGGATTGGAGGAGAGATGAGTTCTTGAACCTACAGAAAGGTAGGATGTCGGTTACTGCGTATGAGGCTAAGTTTCGTGCATTATCAAGGTATGCCACCCAGCTTTGTTTTAGTCCACAAGAGCGGATTCGCCGTTTTTGAAGGGGTTGAGGTCAGGGTTGCGGATTTTGCATTCAGCCTTACAGTAGCGGCTACAGCAAAATCCTTTCAGGAATGGTAGACTTCGTGATAAAGGTGGAGGGAGTGAAGCCAGATGACTTCACCATGGCATCGACATCAAAAAGGTTTCATAAGGGAGGTGAGTTTTCTTGACTCTACCATGGCATCGACATCAAAAATGTTTCATAAGGGAGGTGAGTTTAATGGTTCTTACTCCAAGGGGGCAGGGTTCAGGAGGTTACCTAGTCCGACCAATTCAGTCTTCAGTACAGGCTGTAGCTGGGGGTCCATTGCAGACCGGTCAACATTTCTCTGAGTTTTGAGCTTATCCCCAGACTCCGTCGTTCTCACGGAGACCTATGCTTGAACCCAGAGAGTGTTTTGGATGTGGGGAAATTGGACATATTAAGAGATACTGTCCAAAACAGAGTTACAGACCCCCAATAGTCAGAGGTAGAGGTGGTCATGGAAGAGACCGCTATTCTGGAGAACGTGGTGGCCGAGGTTATGGTGGTAACCAAATTAACCGGGGTGGTGGGCAGACTGGAACCACTACAGCGCAACATGGTAGGGTCAACGGGCAGACAGGTGATAGGGCCCATTGTTACGCTTTCCCTGGGAGGTCTGAAGCGGGGACATCTGATGATGTCATCACAGGTAATCTTTTGGTTTGTGATTGCATGGCTTCTGTATTATTTGATCCTGGCTCCACATTTTCATATGTATCTTCCTCATTTGCTACTGTTCTTAATTTACATTGTGAATTGCTTGAGATGCCTATTCGTGTTTCTACTCCGGTGGGTGAATCTATAATAGTTGAAAAGGTGTATAGGTCCTGTCTTGTAACTTTTGTGGGGAGCAATACTCATGTAGACTTGGTTATCTTAGAAATGGTTGATTTCGATGTAATTTTGGGTATGACTTGGCTTTCTCTAAATTTTGCAATCCTGGATTGTAATGCTAAAACTGTGACGTTAGCCAAGACTGGGACAGATCCGTTAGTGTGGGAGGGCGACTACACTTCCACCCCAGTTCGTATCATCTCCTTTCTACGTGCTAAAAGAATGGTTAGTAAAGGGTTCTTAGCTTTCTTGGCACATCTTAGGTATGACAATACCCAAGTACCTTTAATTGAGTCGGTTTCGATAGTCCTTGAGTTTTTGGATGTGTTTCGTGTAGACCTTCCTGGTATGCCACCGGATAGGGATATTGACTTTTGCATTGATCTGGAGTTGGGTGCTCGCCCCATTTCCATACCCCCTTATAGAATGGCTCCCGCTGAGTTAAGAGAGTTAAAGGCCCAACTTCAAGAGTTGTTGAGCAAAGGCTTTATTAGACCAAGTGCATCCCCTTGGGGTGCTCCCGTTTTGTTTGTGAATAAGAAGGATGGATGTTTTCGAAAGTGCATAGACTACAGGCTACTGAATAAGGTAACCATTAAGAACAAGTATCCTCTTCCTCGCATCGATGATTTGTTCGATCAGTTACAAGGTGCTTGTACCTTCTCAAAAATCGATTTGAGATCTGGTTATGATCAATTGAGAATACGGGCAACGGATGTGCCAAAGACTGCTTTTCGGACAAGGTATGGGCATTATGAGTTCTTAGTAATGTCTTTTGGAGTTACGAATTCCCCTGCTGCTTTCATTAACTTGATGAATGGGATTTCTAAGCCCTATCTTGTTCTCTTTGTCATTTTATTAATAGATGATATATTGGTATACTCCAAGAGCAAGAAAGAACATGAGGAGCACTTGAGAATTGTATTGGAAATGTTGAGGGAGAAAAAGCTTTATGCCAAATTCTCCAAGTGTGAGTTTTGGCTAGATTTAGTGTCCTTCTTGGGGCATGTGGTTTCTAAGGATGGAGTGATGGTGGATCCTTCGAAGATTGAGGCAGTGAAGAGTTGGGTAAGACCTACTAATGTTACAGAGGTAAGGAGCTTTGTTGGTTTAGCCACCTACTACCATAGATTTGTCAAGGGATTCTCTTCTATTGCTTCCCAATTGACAAACTTGACTAAGCAGAGTGTTCAATTTGTATGGTCGAACGAGTGTGAAGAAAACTTTCAGAAGCTCTAGACTTTGTTGACTACTGCACCAATTCTCACCTTGCCAGTGGAAGGTAAGAACTTCATTGTGTATTGTGATGCATCCTATTCTGGTTTGGGTGTAGTGCTAATGCAAGAGAAGAATGTCATTGCTTATGCTTCGAGGCAATTAAAGGTGCATGAATGTAATTATCCGACCCATGATTTGGATTTAGCTGCGGTAGTGTTTGCATTAAAGCAATGGAGACATTATTTATATAGGGTTAAGTGTGAAGTCTATACGGATCATCGTAGCCTACAATATGATTTTACTCTGAAGTATTTGAACTTGAGACGGAGGAGGTGGATGGAACTGCTGAAGGACTATGATGTCACTATTTTGTATCATCCGGGAAAAGCTAACGTGGTGGCAGATGCGTTAAGTAGAAAAACAGGGAGCATGGGAAGCCTAGCTCACTTACAGGTTTCAAGACGCCCATTGGCTAGAGAGGTTCAGACTCTGGCTAATGACTTTATGAGGCTATAAGTAAATGAGAAGGGAGGATTTTTGGCCTGTGTGGAGGCAAGATCTTCCTTCCTTTACAAGATTAAGGGAAAGCAGTTTACAGATGAGAAACAGATCCAGATTCGAGATAAGGTATTGCGAGGAGAAGCTAAAGAAGAAAAAATTGATGAGGAAGGAGTTTTGAGAATTAAGGGAAGGGTATGTGTGCCCCGTTTAGATGATCTAATTCACATTATTCTTACAGAGGCTCATAGTTCAAGGTATTCTATACATCCTTGTGCAACCAATATGTATCGCGACCTAAAGCAACATTTCTGGTGGAGTAGGATGAAGCGCGACATTGTTGATTTTTTTGCTCAATGCCCGAATTGTCAGCAGGTAAAGTATGAACACCAAAGGCCTGAAGGGACGCTTCAGATAATGCCCATTCCTGAATGGAAGTGGGAGAGAATTGCAATGGACTTTGTGGTTAGTCTTCCAAAGACAATGGGTAAGTATGACTCCATTTGGGTAATTGTTGATAGGTTAACTAAGTCTGCTCACTTCATTCCGGTTAAGGTGACTTACAATGCAGAGAAGTTAGCCAAACTTTACATCTCAGAAATTGTTTGATTGCATGGAGTTCCACTTTCCATCATATCAGATAGAGGTACGCAGTTTACTTCTAAGTTTTGGAAAACATTGCATGCTGAATTGGGTACTAGGTTGGATCTTAGTACCGCATTTCACCCTCAGACCGATGGTCAATCTGAGCGAACGATTCAAGTGTTGGAGGATATGCTTCGTGCATGTGTGATAGAATTAGGTGGCCATTGGGATAACTTCATACCCTTAGCAGAGTTCTCCTACAACCATAGCTATCACTCAAGTATTGATATGGCCCCATTTGAAGCACTGTATGGGAGAAGATGTAGATCTCCCATTGGGTGGTTTGATGCATTTGAAGTTAGACCGTGGGGTACTGACCTTCTGAGACAATCGTTAGATAAACTGAAATGCATTCAAAAAAAGCTTTTAGCGGCTCAATGTAGGCAGAAGGAATATGCAGATCGAAAGGTTAGAGACTTGGAATTTATGGAGGGTGAGCAAGTCTTGCTGAAGGTTTCGCCCATGAAAGGGGTGATGCAGTTTGGTAAGCGAGGTAAGCTTAGTCCGAGGTATATTGGTCCATTTGAAGTTTTGAAGCGCGTGGGGGAGGTAGCTTATGAATTAGCCTTTCCCCCAGAACTATCAGGAGTGCATCCGGTATATCATGTGTCTATGTTGAAAAGATACCATTGGGATGAAAACTACATCATTCGTTGGGATTCAGTTCTGCTTGATGAGAATTTGTCTTATAAGGAGGAGCCTGTTGCTATTCTAGATAGAAAAGTCCGCAAGTTGAGGTCAAGAGAGATTGCATCAATCAAGGTTCAATGGAAGAACCGGCCAGTTTAAGAATCAACTTTGGAGAAGGAGGCTGATATGCAAGAAAGATACCCACACCTGTTTACAGATTCAGGTAGTCCTTTTCGTCCTTGTTTTTCTTCTTGTGATCGTTCGGGGACGAACGATGGGTAAATTGGTATCTCTTGTAACGACCTGTTTAATCGTTTTGAGAAGTAGAGTCTATTTCTGGTAGTAACTGTCTGAGTCGACGGATCCCACGACGGACCGTCATGGGCACGACGGACCGTCGAGGGGGTCTCGTTCCAAAACACTTAGAATTCTGAAATTTGGGTACTCAGATCGACTCTCTGAACTTCGCGACAAAATGGCAGGACGGACCGTCGCAGGCATGACGGGCCGTCACAGACTCTTTAATGAATTGAGTCTCTGAATCTTGTGACGGAAGCAGCAGGACGGATCGTCGCAGGCACGACGGGCCGTCACAGGCTGCGTAACCCTGACTGGGTCGGATTTCTGTTAAATGTTTTAAGGGGCGTTTTGAACTATTCCTGCTTATAATTATAAAGTTAGTGGGTTAATGTTAATAATTCAATTACTTGGGGGTTAAAGGGGATAACCTTGAATTAATTAGTGGGTTACTTTTTTCATCTTTTATACTTAATTATATTCTAATTAGGGTAAAAGAAAGAGGGTTTGAATAAGGAAAAATAGAAAGAGACAGAAAGAGAGGGAGAACTATCGAGAGAAGAGAGAAACGAAGAGGAAAGCAAAGGTTTTGGGGGATAGCTTGCTTGATCGCGAATTCTTCGGTGGAGGTAGGTTATGGTTTATGCTTTTCCTAGTAAACTCTTAATAGCGAATGATATGTATTGGGTAGTTTTGTAAAGTCTTCTATATTCTTAATTGTATGCTTGCATGATGTAATTATGTAATGGTGATAAAATAAGCATGATGAGGCTATTGAATCTTAACCTTAAAACCTCTTTGTTAATAATGATGCCTTGGTATAAAAAAAAGGCTTGATGAACTAAAAGAATGAGGTTAGTGGATCGGGTGTCACGTTCCATGACCAGGATAGTATTAGAGGATAGGATGTCGCGTTCCGACACCACGATAGTATTAATGGATCAGGTGTCACGTTCTGAGACCAGGATAGTATGATGAGGATCAGGTGTCACGTTCCGGCACCAGGATAGTATGACGAGGATCGGAGTGTCATGTTCCGACACCCGGATAGTAGTGGTGGATAGGGTGTCACATTGCGGCACCAGGATAGTATGATGAGGATCGGAGTGTCACGTTTCGGCACGAGGATAGTATGATGAGGATCGGAGTGTCACGTTCCGACACCAGGATAGTAGTAGTGGATCGGGTGTCACGTTCCAATACCAGGATAGTAAATAGAATGAATCTTGAAATATGTTAATATACTCAATTTAATGAACCTATTTCCCAAATGAGTATGGTATGGAGGCTTGAGTCCTCATGGGTGTACTTGGCGTTATTTATCAATGATTCTCATACTTGTTGTTCCTACCTGTTGAGTATTGTAGTTGATTTTATGATATTACCTGATATATATTGTTTTCTATTTTTAGTTGGCCGATGATACCTACTCAGTACTTGTGTTTTGTACTGACCCCTACTTGTATTTGTTTTTCTTTGTTAATTGTGGAGTGCAGAAAACGTACCGTCGTCTTCAACTCAAGCGTGACTCTAGCCAGTCTTTATCACACCAGATTTCAGGGTGAGATAAAGCTTCTAGCTTGGACTGGATCTTTTTCATCATGTCTTGATGCCTTGAAGTTCTGGCATAGACTAGCTATTATTTATGTTTAGTTTCTTAGATACTCTTAGCTTTAGTAATAGGAGGATAGATGTTCATGTGATTATGACTTCCTGATTTTGGGGATGATAAGTATTGAATTTTAGAAGTTATCAATTGATTTTGTTAATGAGTTTTTAAGTCTTCCGCATTATTTTCTGTTTATTATTGGTAAATGATTGAGGTTTAGATTGGTTGGTTCGCTCACATCGTAGGATAAGTGTGGGTGCCACTCGCGGCTCGTTTTGGGTCGTGACATTTCTGGTAACTAGTAGCTTGATGCAGATGCCCACCGCAAAAGGTTTGTTTTCAAGGTTACCATCTGAGATTTCACATGCTCAAATCGCCAAACTGAAGTTGGTGTTCAAGAGTTATGTAGGGAAGACAGAATTCGACATGAATGTCATCGTATTAAGAGTGTTTCCTCTCTCACTGAAGGAATAAGCCAAAATATGGTTTATTGTGTTGACCTATAATTCAATCTATTCTTAGGATTAGTCGAGGGATGTTTTCCTAGAAGGGTTTTACCCGGTCTGGAAAAATCTTAACCACAACGATAGAGTGAACAACTTTGTTGCATTGCCTGGGAGTCTATGAGTAGCTCTTGTGATAGATTCACTGCTTTCATGAGAGGTGTCCCAAACCATCATATAGATGATGAGTCATTGAAAGAGTACTTCTATTGTGGTCATGATTATAATAGCAAGGGACTGCGTGATACTATTGCGGGTGATTCTTATGGTGAGTGCACATATGCAGAGATCGCAAAGAAGTTCGAGAAAATATCTTGCAACAATAAGGCTTGGAGCACTAGAAAGTCATATAGTGGGAGAAACACCTCTGAAGTGCAAGATACACACAACCTGTACGTAGATAAGATTCATAAAGAGATGTCTCAAATGAGAATTAATCTCGGGTTGGTATTGAAACTTGTCATTGGAGGTGTAGAGAAGGCAAATACAAGGAATTATTTGACTAAACCACCGCTGACAGTGGATGCCTACTACTATGAATAGGATTCTTTTGCAATGAATGAGCAGACGAGCGGTTAATAAACAAATGCCCAAGGATCCTGTATCATTCAAGATATTGTACATATCTAGTAAAGAGCCAAGTACATTTCTAAGAATGCGTATTGGGGTACATAGGAATCCCAATGCCAAATATTGAGAAATATTTGGCATATTATAGAATATTGGCTTAAGGGTGTTAGCAAATTTCTATCTATAAATAAGTATTTAAAATATAACCCCAAGCTTGTTTGAGAATTGTACCTGCAATGAAGACCATAAGCTAAAATTGTTCATTCTCAACTTAACATATTAGGTACTAGGCATCCAAGTGTCAAGCCTAGATACCATAACACAAGATCATTTAAAATAATCATGTAGAGTAAGAAGTTCCCAAGGATATAGTGAGTATAATTGGGACAATAATAAATCAGTTTTAACACATATTCAAGCACATGTGTAATCCATGTGCAAGCACATATGCTAGAAATAGGTTATGGTGGTTAGGGCTGTTAGGACAGTTAGGGGCAGGCGCACATGTGGGCGTCAAGCCATGTGCGGATGAGGTTACTAAAAAACTCTAGTCTCTAAATAACTTACCTAACTATCGAAATAACGTAAGACTAACCGAAATAAACTAACTAGTGCACCCGACAACATAAGACCTAACCGGGTGATACTAACCTAGTAACTAACTCATGAAAAATCCTAGCACCTGACCTATAATGGTCCAAAAGAGTTTTTTATGGTCCTTGTGACTTAAGGAGTACTTAAGTAATTAACCAAGGTCACTTAATTAATTAAATAAACAACCTAGATAATTATTCTAATGGTCAATCAGAAATCCTTACACTAGACAAGTAATTAACTAAGAAACATCCTAGTACCTAACCTAAGATGGTCCAAAGGGTTGGTTATGGTCCTAACAACTTATAGGTACTTTAGTAATTACTGTAGGTTACATAATTAATTAAATTATCAACTTAATTAATTGATTTAATTTGTCATAACCGAAACCACTATGAAATTTCCAGATTTTTGTTAAGTCAAGTGTACTTCTAATTCTAGTCAATTTAGGAGGGGAATTTTAGTAAATTAGCTCATTGATTTATTAATTAAGTTAATTATTCTAAGTTTTAAATTACTAAATATTCAGTTCCTAGACCTATACCCATGATCATTCATTAAGAAATTCACGACATGAAAGCAGTAAAGAAACACAAAAAAAAAAAATTCTCCTTAGGAGATTTCAAGAAGTTCATCAATGTTTTCATTAAAAAGTGCAAGGTTATCTTCGTAGATTCAATTCAACAGTAACGTATGGGTCTTCTCTCTTGTATTACTTTCCCGAAGAGGATTTTCAAACGTTTTATGAATTCAACAATACCAAAACTAGGGTTGTTCCCATTGACATTCTTGAACGTCCATCTCCTTAGTTATCCTTATTTTCGATCCTGATTGTATCTACATGTAATCTTGAACATGTTGGTATGTGGTGATAACTGATCATTATGTGTAAGTTTCTTGACTTGTTAATGTCTAATGAGTCCTATAGATTTTATTCGTATGATTAGGATATTAGTTACATGAGATAAAGAATATAGTAATGCCTAATTGTGATCAACAATATGAAGTGTGTTATAAGTCGGTTATAAAGCTTAGTTTACTGTAAGTATCAACTTGATTAAGATAATGATAATAACTATAATGTATTCATGAAATAATTGACTTGGCTAGTGATAATATCATAGTTTGATTCATGCAAATAAATTGGCCTACAATATTACTTCTAAAATATGTAAAGTCATGCCAATCTTATCTCATTGATTCATAACATAGGGTGTGCCAATAATTGGGACAAGTCCCAACATAGCGTATCGACGCGAACTAGTCAACATAATAGCATTAAGGTTGGCTTGTTAACATAATGATATTACAATATATGTAAATGGAATTAATTGTCTTGGATAATGATATTGTCATGAGATGTGGTTAATGAAAGATTGTTTTATGCCAATAAATTAGCTTACAATGTTATTTCAAAAAAATGATATAAAATTGGCTAATGACTAAGTAATAACAAATTACTCATGACGAATGTAACTCATTGAATTCATAACCAAGGCAATCATTGGGACAGGTCCCAACATACCCTATCAAAATGAACTATGAATATAGTAAGTACATTGAACATAGTTTATTACGTTCATAAAGAATTGTATAAAGCTACCAAATGACATTGATCAAGATAAGGTGAGTAATAACATAATTAAAATCTTAAGAGATATGAAAGTGATGATAAAACGGTGTTAAAGAATGTGAGACAAGTCTGACTTACACCTAGACAATTCTGTTAAAGATAACCACATAAGAGGGTGTTAGTAATTGTGAGACAAATATCGTAACACAAAGATGATAATGTAAGGTTTTGTTCACATTTCATAGACTAAAGAAAGGGATTACATGTAATCCATAGAATTAAGTAAACCTCATAACTAGAAGCAAGCTTCGATAATGTTTGAGTAAAGTCTAATAGTTATACAGAAAAACAAATTGAGCAAAGCACTGGTAGACTAGCAATGATCTTCCAAAAGAACATGCTAGTCTAATTATATGAGGCTCCACCAAGGTGTATAAAAGTCTCCGAAAAAATCCTTGTCTTCAAACTATGATGCAATCATAAAACTAGCTAGTGGATTCCACATAAGAGAGCTAGGTAGTATGCGGTTTCACTTTTGCCGGTGAAACTACCCATTTTCGGTGTGGGGCAGACAATGGATTTCATGTTTAACTCACATGATCTATGTCGTTTAAATTCTCAAGAAAGTATTTTGTTTCACTTTAGTCGTGAACCACCTCTTTTTGGTATAGGAAAGACACTGGACTTGGTTCCACTTTAGTCGGTGAACCACCCATTTTTAGTGTGGGGAAGACATTGGATTTAATGTTTAGCTCACATGATATAGTTTCACTTTGATCATTGAACCACCTCTTTCCACTGTGGGTAAGACAATGGACTTCATGTTAGCTCACGTGATCTTAATGTTAATGATTTCTTTAAGAATGTTAGAAATAAAGAAGAGAAATGTAAATTCAAAGTGAGCTATGAAAGCAGGAGGTTAAGTATATCAAATCATTAGTGGTTGATAAGAATGAAGTTTAACCAAGTTATTGGGTTATGCAAAATGAAGATTTATGCTCCAATATCTTCATATTATGCAAATGATCAAATAATGGGCATAGCCAATAAAGATTGACTTATAAGAGAAATAACTTAATAAATCATCCACTGAAATATAAATATATGCCCCAGCATCTTCATAATATGAAAATGATCAAATAAGTGGCCTAGCAAATAATGATTGGCTTATAAAGATTTCATGCCCAATTTTAGTCAAAATATTTCCTTAGTCTCTTGGATTACTATTTGATTCTTTGTATGTATGGGACCATAATGAATAATTGCACTTGTAAGTAAAACAAAGGATCAAATGATATCATTGAACTACACAAAAACAAGAAGAAAAAGATTGAAAAATAAACTAAGGCATGGAAAAAGAGCTCTCGGCCTAGAGGGAGAAATTAATAATATTTTGTCCGAATTGTTCTTTATTATGTTCACGATTCTATGATCATATGTTCATATAGAAAATGAGTTGTGTGCTTTAAATGCATTAAAATATGTCGTACTCATACCAACACTTAGTACAAGTTTGTACTAACCCTATACTATTACTATTTTTATAGGCGCGGGTCAGAGAGAAGATTGAAGACTCATTAAAGCGGTTAGGATTAGCATTCTCCAGAATTTTCTACGTCATGTTGAGTTCGAGCATGTTACATTCATTATTCTTGCTTAGTACAATAGAAATAGCTAGTGGAGGTTGTCCCTAGCGCTTTCTTTCAGACATTTTATTCAAATATTTGTATTAAGGTCGTTTGGAAAATATTATGATATGTTGATTCTTTCATTTGATTTGTTTAATAGATTCTAGATGGTTGTTTAGTTTTAGCTTATTATAATATCACTCTATATAGTAATTATATGAAGTCTATGTGTCTTCATTATGTTCTAAACATTTTAAATTATCATTAAATTTAACTATATGATTTTGATGAAAGCTAAGAAGAGCCTTGTCTGCGACCTCTGAAAGGTTAATTCTAATTCTAGAATACGGGTGTGACAACTCTAAACAGGAGAATTGGTGCCAAGGTGAAGGAAATGAAGGTCGTAATTATGGGAATTACAATAGGGAGGGCCATTATGTTCGAGATGAAAACTACCACCATGACTATAACTTCAACCGGGGTAAATATGCTAACAAAAACGATCGAAGTTGGCCAATGTTCCATGTCAAAGTTGGGAAGTTGCTCCTGCAGATGGTAGAGGTAGTATGGCGCGAGTTGAAGATATGTTGTAGAATATTATGAGGAGGTTTGATGCTAGTGATGAGAACACCAAGGAATTGAGAGGTTGTTTGGGTAATATCAGGCAAAAGGTGGATCTACATGCAATCTCGATTAATCATCTTGAGTTACAAATGTCCCAATTGTCTACCACTGTGAACCACGTAAACCGAGCACTGTTCTTAGTAATGCCATTCAAAATCCAAAAAATGATAGACATTGCGTGACAGTCTCTACTCGAGAGGGTAAGCAACCATTGATCCACCTATGTTATCTATAGTAGAAAATAAGTTTAGAAAAGATGATAGAGGTAGTGGAGACTAGTAATGAATTGGTGGTAAAAACTGTTAATGAAAAATAGGTACCATACAAACTGATCCCCGTTCTTATACCACCACTATCATTCCCTCGGAGATTGGTGAAGAATATGATGATGGCTAATACCGGCGTTTTATCACTATGTTGAAACAACTTTCCATCAGTGTCCCTTTGATCGAAGCTAATGAAGGATATGGTTACAAAGAAGAGATCGGTAAGTTTTGCGGATGATGACCGAATGCATAATTGTAGTGTTATTTTCTAGAAGGTCTCTTGTAAAGAAGAAAGAAGATTCGGGCGGTTTCACTATTCCATGTACCATAGGGTAATTACACTTTGATAAAGCACTATATTATCTAGGTGCCAACATAAATCTCATGCCTCTCTCCATTTATAAGAAATTGGATTTTGGTGACCCAAAGCCAACTGTAATGTGGTTAGTGATGGCCTATAAAATCGAAAAGAGGCCCATCTAGATACTCCATGATGTGCTCGTGAAGGTGGAGTCGTTTATATTTTCGGCCTGAAATATAAAGAAGAGGCCATTATGTAAAGTAGTAATAGTGAGTATTTTGTTTTGAGTGTCGGTCAAATATAATTAGGCCATGTGTAAGTAAATGTCGGCCACTTATATTGGCAAGATATGTAAATGTAGCAGTATAAATAGAGGGCTTTCCATCATAATAAAATCATTCATCTTCCTCTACATCTCTCTCTCACAAAAATATCGTTTCCACCCCCACATTGGTATCAGAGACAGCTAATTAACATAGGGACACAAATTACATGTAAAATTGTTAAATTATGTGTACTATGTGCCTTAGAATTATAGAAAGTTAATGGGTTGGGGGTGGAATCTGTGTAGATATAATTGTTCGTTTTCCTAGTTAGGGTTTGATAGCCTCATAGAATTCATGATCGAAATTTGTGAAATCAAAATCCCAAAGATGAAGAAGTCATTTTATACTTGTTATTATGTGTTGTCTGAACTTATGATTTGCTTAAAGTTGTCAAATGTGTGTTTAAATGAAATTCCTAAAACATGACTCTGACCAAAAGAAAACTCTTGAAATGGTTAACTTTGAAATGACAGAAGTGGACAATGGTCCGTCGATTGATCGACGAAAATAAACTACCATTCGTCGATTGATCAACGGGCCATTATGTACGTCCACTGTTTCAAACTGAAGCCCTGATTTATGAGAAATTATGAATTATTTTATGCGACAAACGAATGAAGTGGACTACGGTTCGTCGATTGATGTGTCTTGTGTGTCTAGGTTCTATTTTGATTATTTCTTTTGTGTAGTTTGATTATAATGAGACAAGCAAATTACTATTAAGGTACTTATTAACCCAAAATAGACAACATATATTTTAGGGGTAGGTCTAAGACCGTGGCAGCATCCGAACAGTTTTTTGGAAGGTTTGATAATGAGCCGAATCTAGAATACATGCACCGAGGCACCCCAGACTACTACACAGGTTGTTAGAGCAACTTGGGAAACCCCCAGGAATGTGGAGTATGACTTTGTCACTCCCTCCCAGTATGATGAGGAGCGCACACAGACTGGCACACCGTCTGGGTCTGCCTCGGGTTCTATAGGAGCGTCTGGCGCTAAAGAGTCTTCAAGTTCAGAGTCGGCATATTTTACGGGGTCAAATGAGGCCACTACCTCTAACTCCGGATCACTTGGAGACACTCTCCAAGATATGTCTACCCACCATGCCTCATCTAAAGACGTCCAAAGTTCATAATCTGCTCTAGCACCCACCATGAGGTCCCTGCACCGGTTTCTGATGAGCAAAATCGGTGGTGTGTAGATGGCCAGTATTGGGTTTATAGGTATGTGAAGGTTCTGAATGATAAAGGGGTGATTACTCGGTTGTTCAATGTCAAGCGGAGATTTCTTACAGGTAGCCTGCACACAATACATGTGGTACATGACTTGTTTACCTGCCAAAGGATGGAGAGGATGGCGATGAGTGTGGGGTCATACAGTAAGGAGATTGTTGAGAGTTCTACACATCCTACATGGAGACTATTAGAGGTGGGTTGTACATGAAGGTGAAACCTACCAAACATGACCCAATCACAGAGGTTTTAGTTAGAGGCTGTCGGGTGGAAATTTCTCCCACTAATCCGCCGCTTTCTGTACGAATGCACTCTTGTACCTCGTGGAGCCCCTTAATCCTGAGTTCAATTACTTGTGGGGCTTGGTCAAGAGTGTCCAATTTAATTTGTTCAAAGATTAGAGAGAGTCCACAAAGACGTGGCCTACACAATATCTGTTTTTTAAAGTTGAGAGAGTTGACTGGTTGCTAGACCCCAAAGGCCTCATAAAGAAGGACAACCTCATCTTTGCAGCCATGTTCTTCTGGCTTTTAGTCCACCACCGCCTGTCCCCCACAACAGCAGATAACATCCTTTTTTGGGATAGAGCGGTCTTTTTAGAAGAACTAGTAGCTGCGTTTGAGATCAACTTCGCGAAGTTCTTGATCTCCATGATACATGAGAGGTATTTTATGTCCTCTACCACATACACATTTGCATGTATGATTTTTTATCTATGCAGGGAAGCTGGAGTGCCCATTTGTCTCTTTGATGCCCTCCTTACTCCGACTGGGGCAGTGGATATCGGTCTCATCAAGGATGAGGACAATGTGGCGGCACCACGACTAGGCCTAAAGTTGATTTGGTGCCACTTAGTGAAGATCTAAAGGATTCGGTTGAGTTATCCCCAGGAGTTGATCCTATCACTTTAGAGCCCATCGATACCACCCTTGTCGAGTCTGCCCCTGGCATAAGTTGGGCACCTAGTTCCACCTGGTCTACTCCACAGTCAGCAGCACTGGTCCCGACTTCTACTGTCCAGAATCTAGAGGCCCATATGGCCACCTTTATACATCATCTCCATCCTTGGAAGAAAAGATCCATTGTCGAGGCTAAGGATATGATTGAGAAGAAGGTGGCTCAGCAGATAAAGCAGAAGATTCAGGCAGCCTAGTAGTGCCTCGATGCATTTTAGTTTTTAGTTCTTGCACATCCAGGCCCCAATATGTATATGACTACTCTTCAGGTGGCTGTGGCGAGTTTGCGTGCAATTTTTTACAACAAACAAGAGATTAGGGGACCCGAGGCCGAGACAACACCTTTTGAGCTAGCAGAGGACACAATGCTTGATGCACTATTTACTAATCACACTGCACCCCCACCTAAGCCACGTGAGCATGCCAAAAGGCACCGTTCTTGCCGCACAACTAAGGGAGATGAGGCACGTAATAGGAAAAAGGGGTGGAAAGATCTTGAGGCTGCAAGGAGAAACTCTTTGATTGATTAGGGGACCAATTAGATGAGGGCTCAAGAGTTTGCTACTCCAGCATCTAGTTCTCGGATTGAGTTGAGAGGAGCACTACTGATGGTGCGGTGATTGTTGTGGGTACTATTGAGGATGTCCCTACTACTGAGGTTGCGGGTTTTGAGAAACCGGAGCTTCCTGCTAGTTGATCATTGATGCTATGCCTCTAAAATTTGCCTCACGTACCAACCTGTCTTCATGTTTTTTATGCACTGGGGACAATTGCATGTTTTTTTTGGGGGATGGGGTAAATGGAAAGTGAGTTCTAGGGTGATGTCTGATTAGCCCAACTCACGATCCTCTCTTTGTTATTTTCTATCATGTGTTCTTTTACCTCAAGAGATTGATTACATTACTTTTAACAAACATATTTCGTAACTTGTACAAAGATTGAAAGTGAATATGAATCATCATGTATAAAAAAGATTGATATCCCATTCTATGAAAATGTTTGCATGAATAGGTATAAACAAGTTGAATGCGTTTGATCTTACACTGACATAAAGATGCACCCACTACATGACCCTCAATCTAACACTCAAACTAGGTGTCCGTTAATCCGATAGGTTAACGAGGTATAAAGAGTGTCTGAGAAAATTTGATTGTTCCACTGTTTGTACCTAGATAGAACTTACCAAATTGGTCCTGCAAAAGGAAACTGTGTTAGACAATTATGAAAGAATCATAGGCACTTTCTCAAATAAGCAAACATCTAGCCTAATGTAAAATGAACAAAATGAAATTGCTATCTCTTTTTGATCAAAATACTTTGAGCCTATAATAGACCTTTCTTTTCTGCACCAACTCATCTTCCTTAGGTATAATGTGTTGGTCCTAGTCCCTCGTAGGACTTGTGCACTTCAACATAGGCCAAAAGCATCAGTTGAGGGTGGCTTATGAATAAACTGACCTTGTCTTGGCCTTGACCCAACCATTGGTAATATGTACCTCGACTCATGGTAAAGCTATAAGTTGAGGGTGGCTATTCTGAGTGATGACCTTTAAAGTGTGTATGAAAATTTTAATGTGGAAAAGAAAAGAAAAAGTGACAAAAACTGACTCTTTAAGAATTGTCAATTAAATGGAAAAAAAAAGAAGTAAGAGTCATTTCCACAAAGAAAAGGGGTAAAAAAAGGAAAAGATGAAAAGTAAAGAAAAGTAGGGAATAAAAGATAAAGAAAGATGTAGAACGCTTACCCGTTATGTTAAGGAGGGAAAAAAGTCACTAAAATGTATCCATATGTACCATAATTTACCCTGTGCCTAAGATTCAAGCCAAGGAAGTCCTATCGTACTCCTAATAGTCTAATGTGGTGAATTTAAGCAATGAAAATAAGGGCAAACCTATGCCTATATGTACTAACTTGGTGTGAATTTTTTTACAGAGTTGTTTTAAATAATGATCCTTATACTCGAAGTTAAAATCTATGTGAAAAAAATAGGATATCTTTTTAAGTGAGGGAACTAGTTGCAATATCCGAAAGTTGGTACTTTAGCAAGAGGAAAAGGAGTAGAGTTGTCATTGCATGGTCAGTCTTTGTCATGGTTTTATCCACATGAGTTATAATATAAATACTAAGTAAATAATCATGCACCAAAGCAATCAAAATAGTTGGGATTGATAACATAGTGATTGTGAAAGCATAAAATAGGATACTTTTGTACAAAGTGTTGTGTTGAGTCATAGTTCGTCGCTTGTTGACAAACAACGAATTTAAGTTCAGGGTGCTTATTTACCTTTGTTTCACGGTACCTTGATTGCTTTTTTCTTAAGATTGTTGTGTGTCTAGATCCTTTTTAAAGTAATTTTTCTATGTTTTTATCTTTGTTCTGCAGGAAAGGTGCCCAAAACCAAAACACAGAAGGCTATGGAGATTTAGTGCAAAGGCCCTATCAAGGGCCTGACGTCCGATCGATGGACCGTAGATGGTGACCATCGATAGAAAGTACAGTCTTCTGGAAGAAACTCAGGAATTTTGAGCAAGGTACGGGGTGAAATTCAATAAATGTTGGACCAAGATTTTAGAGAAACCTAACTTATCGCATTTCATGGAAAACACTAGGGAAGAATTGTTATAGCTAGTATTACGGCGTTATGAACCTATGGGGAACATTTACACCCTAATTTCTCTCCAAACTTAATAAACACCAAAGATTTAGTCTTGTTAATTATTTGATTTAGCAATATTAAAAGACTTTTGTTTCACAAACCTTCCCCCAATTTAATTAGTACATTTCCGAAAGAACTTTACTAAATAAAAGTGATCGTACATTGAAAGTAAGCGTAAACCATTTTACTAGTGGGATCGACCCCAACGTAATAGTTGGGTTCTTTACATTATATGATCGCTTATACTACTTTAGGGAAGTGTAATTTGTGCTTATCAATAGGTAGGTTCTTGATCAGTGTTTCTGTTTATATGAAGGAAGAGTGATGTATTACTATGATCAATGGTGACACGACTCTATTTAGTCTTATGGTGTATTCTCAATCAATTGAAGATTATATACTTGTAAGGAGAGGTAGAGATGCTAAGAGGGGAAAAACCGATGAGAAAGTTCAACCTAAGTTTAAGAAGAGGGCTTCAAATAAATTTGTTTCTAATGCTTCCAAGGAGAACAATGAGAGAGGAGATGATTCTCAAGGGTTTAAGCCTACTTGCTCCAATTGTTGGAATCAACATTATGGAAAGTGCTTAGCCGGTACTAGTGTGTGCTTTTGTGGTGGAAAGGATGATCACAAGGTGAGAGACTATCCTACTATTGGGGATAGAAGAAGGGAGGCCAAGAAAGCTCCTCCTAATGCCGCTGATTGTTGTGCACCAAAGAAGAATCACTTCTATCACCTCCAGTCTAATAAGGGAGAAAATCTAGATGAATTTACCGTATGTTATAGTGTTATTTTTTTTGAGTTTTTTGGTTTCTTCTACGTGGGGGAGTTGAATGAATAGTTTGGTTTACAATTTTTGACTCTTTTGTTCTATTTTATTAAAGCTTTAGAGTTAGAACTTCATAGTAGTATGTTGCATGTTCTTAAGACTGTATGTGAAAATTAATTTCAATGATCTCCTCAAACAATGAATATTTTCATACATTTATGTTTATATGGTAAAATTAGTTTAAAATATTTTGCATTTCATGTTGTTATGCATTTATAAAGAATTCCCTTAAGGTTGCATCAGTGAACTTGTAAGCATGCACATAGTGATGTTTTTGAATATATTGTATGAATTGCGTTTTATGAGAAATAGGCATAATGTATGTAGAAATAACGTAATGAGCATGATAATATAAAGAAAAGGAATTTCCTCCTATATGAAATGAGAAGGTAGAGTCATATTGCATAATAAGTTGTAGATGTTGTTCTGACTATCTTATTATGTTTTTAAGTCTCATAATATGTGGGGTTGATTTTCCTCCTAGCTATCTGTGTATTGTGTATTATGTGGTATGTTTATAGGCTACTAGTCGTTATTTTTTAGTCTTCAAAGTGTTTTTGAGTGTAGCAACTGGCACTCGTGGACGAATGTTTTTCTATGTGAGTGTGAATGCAACGACCCTCGAAATGAATTACGTTAAATTAGAGTTCAAAATTAATTATGTTAAATTAGAGTCTATCATGTGTTTTATCAGCTAACAAGGTCTTAAAATAATGAATATTAGGGCATTTCAAACCCTACCCTCTATTTTACTCTCTAAATATATTGTTCTCAATTTCTCAGACAATTTTCAACCGAATTCTATATTTATCTCTCGAAAAACAAATATTTTTATCTCTCCTCAATATTATATTATTATTTATATTTTATTCCTATTTTCATATTTCATAATATAAATCATTCTTCTTCTTTTTTAAATAATCACTCAATAATATTTATGCAATACAATTTTTTTCTTCAAATCTTCATCTAATACAAAATTATATTTTATTCTAAATAAAAAATTGTGATAAATATTATATATGATACATATTAAGGATCAATTCAAATAAAAGTTAAATCAATGATGAAATATAATTCCATCATAAAAATTGTATTAGCATAAAATATATTTTAAATATCACATAAATACTCAACTTTAAATCTTACGGTGTTCAAATGAGCATTTTTGGTCCTTATTGTTTATGTGTAGCTAAAAATGGCTTGAATTAACAATTTCATCTTGTATCCAATTATTTTATGTACTAATTTACTTTTCATATTCAATTTTGAATTTTTGAATCAATTATTTTCATGTCATTTAATGAGTATAGATTGTTTGGCATGTAGACCGCCTTCTTTCGGTGTAGGGTTTTATGACACCGGATTCCACATTTAGCTCATGTGGTCTATGTTGGCTAAGGAAAGTGTTCCTGAAATTAAAATAAATAACTCAATGTAAATGAAGACAGACATTGACTAGGATGACATGAGGGGTCTTCTAAGGATATGTAGGGTTATGAGATTGCACTTAGACATTGCACAAGTTAACTCTAAGGGAAGTCCTAGAAGGTGGTCTTATGTATTATGATATAATGAAATGTATGATGTTGAATTTATATGATAATACTCATATATGATATTAGCTATATTGATGAACCTGTTACTGATCTAAATTGCTATATGTAGTGATGAATACCTATAATGATATGTATTTTGTAGTAAAGCATTACTTATGATATCCTATCTTGTTGACTTGATTGTGTGGGGTTATGGGGATTCACATGAGCGTAACACTTATAGGCTTAGGATGGGATTGTTGGTAATGGTTTTGTATGCTAAATAGTAATGAGCTATTGAATATGAAATTTTGATATGGATTTATGTTGGTGTTGACTGGTTATGAACAAGTGTTATGTTACTGTGACCCTTATGTTGTATATTGTCTCTTACGTGGTAATTAAAGTCTTTATAATGACTTAAGTTGTTTTATAAAGTAAAGGTCCCTTTTCAAGCATGTTTCAAATATTTTATGTGCACATAACAATAGTACAACTGATTGTACAAACCTATATTTCTATGTTCTCTAATAATATGTAGGTTCCGGCCGTTATGTTTAGCGAAGGACGATTGAAGAAGACTTGGATTCTCTTTCTCCAAGTGTTGATAGGTCCTCATGTTTAGGGGCTTTAACATTTCTACGTTTTAGTTTTATATATGTATTGTGATAAGGACATTGTTCGTTCCTTCTCTTCCATTTAAAGGCTATTGTTGTATAATACTATATGTGGCTTTTGTTTTAATAAAGTTTGGGATATGCAAGAATGTTCTACTCATTCTAAATTGTTTAAATGTGAGATTGTATTATTAGACAAAATTCTTATATGTTTTGTATATTGTTAATGTGAGAATCTTATGTAAGCTTCCTATGCAAGAAGTCTAAATAAACTCCATACATATATAATTGATTAGTAAGCAAGAGGTATATGTATACTTAATATATATAAAGTTTTAAATTTCCGCACTTCATAAAAAAATGTGATGATGATTACTAAAAGGCTAATCTGAGTTCTCTCAAAAGAAGGCGACGCAGTTTGCGTCTAGGGGTTGCTCCCCGGATGTGATAGTTTCCTTTACATTATAATCGACATTTTTTGACTTTTATGTAAGGGGTGTGACTGTAAGATTTATGTGTATCTAATATGACTCTGACGACACTTACTTCTTTATTATGCTTCTATAAATATTTAAATTATTGTGGTGAAAAGGTTTAATTTTCATACATTTAAATTAGGTGAATGATGTTTAAGGGCTTGCATAGGACCTCTGAGAGGTCCACGACTTCGTGTAGCAACATAAGGGTGATCTAACTAGTAGGGTATACCCTCTGGTAATTACAATGATAAAATTGGAAGAAGGTTCCAACTATAAGGTAAGTCACCTCTCCTCCGAAAGTGTAAAGAGATAAAGAGGCATAGTTGTGGAAAAAATTAAGAGGTCCTCTCACTTTTTCTAAACAAGATAGAATAACAAGATTTGGTGTTAAATGTGATAAAAGAGAACATTTAAATGTAAAATAAAATAAAAACATCACACTCAATGGTTTTTTCTGCTATAAGATACCCAAATAAACTATGTGAAATAACTCTCTACTCTTAGTCCACCTTTGGGTATCAAAGTGATACTAAGACAAACCATACAAATGATGATTAAGTGTTGACTTGAGTTGTGCCACAACGTTAACTATGGATTATTTCCTCCGCTGATGAATTAAAAGACTAGACCTTGGGAGCTTAAGCTCGGTAGGCTAAGTCTTGACTTACACCTCCCATCTACATAGAGTTGTGTTCCAACGAGACGTCATATGGCTCAGTCGATTTAGCTAGTCAAAGACAGCCTTTGCCTCAAAACCTAAAATCCTTTTATTGTTTTGTTTTGTTTTACGCAAATAATTGTGTGTTGAATGTGCAGAATGAAGAAGATTGTAGGAAAAAAAAATTCCAGTTGGCACATCGCCGAACTTGTTGGAGTACCTGACATAGAACATTGTTTGATCCAATCCATTTTGGGACTGGGTTATGTAAATATCGTCAAGGACAATAAATTGTTGGGGATTCGCCAACTTTATCATTGATCCAAAAATTGTTCGCCGTTTGGGTCCCCTTGATAAATTGGAGGTCTTTTAAGACTCGGCGAGATATGAGATATTGAAACACATGGCGTGTTGCCGAGTGGATTAGTGAGAATGTCTAACGTCACCGAATGGGTAAGAAATAGGATGTTCTTTCAAAACATAGTTTGAATGGTTCAATTTCGTTTCCTTTTCCTCATTTTAAAACTTTGCAAACTCTAACCTAGTTCGTGTTTTAAATGTTCGTGCACTTTTAGATTTTTCGTTGTCGGTTCATGATCGGAACTTGGATTACATTACTGCCAAGCGATTCAATCTAAGCTTAGTTAGTGCAAAAGGTTGGTTTTCCAAAAACATAATTCTCTTTATCAGTTTTTGTACTCAATTGAAATATTTTTATCTTATTGATGTGTGATGTCCTCTATGGTAGGATTAGATCTTTCGATTGCCTATTTTTTCTTGATAATGTAGCACCTATTGTAAAATAGTTTATTCCTGAAATTTATTCCCTAAAATAAATTAAATTTTGTGGGTTTGTACATGAGGGTCATTAGGTCTAAGCTTAAATTTGAGATGTGCATTATCTTTTTTTGGTGGGGCTGCGAGGTTGAATTTTAGAATATGTGTCTCAAATAGGAATCTAGGGTCGTTTTGCAATCTAGGCTATGCTTGTTGAACCATTCAGTGGTTCGCCTACTATCCATATTTAATCTTTTTCGTTAATTCTTAATTTGATAATGGAGTCTTTAACTTTTGCAGAGGATCTTGAAGTTGTCGAAAGCACTCGGTGTCTTGCCAAAAGTTTTCTTGTTCGTCATTTCTTTGCACAAATGTGTCCTTTGTGCACTACACTCAACGACTGGCCTACATAGTATCATGTATGGCTGACTAATTTTGTAGCTAATCTTTTATGTTTTTATTCTAATAATCTCTAATTCTTTATCTAAGCCTTGAAGATATGGCTAGAAAAAAGGTAGCTAAACAAAACATGCAACCTCAACAAATAAGGGAGAAAATTTCAGGAAATATACAAGGAAAAAAAACCTCCTAAGAAGGACAGTGAGGGCAAGAAGCGCAATTGAAGCAAGAGGGCCAAACCTCTAGACCTTATTGTTCCATTATGGACTTGTGCGACCCACATAGTTATTCACGGTTTCTTGGTGGCTTATAAGTTGGAAAGTTTTAGCAAGTTAGATGCCACTGAATCTGCCAAAGTAACTCCGGGGACTATTATCCAAATCGAGGGAATAACATGGAGCACTAATTCCTAGATAGAAAGACTCTATAGAAAATATTATTCTCTACTCTCTTTGTCTTTCTCTATTTGGACCTTTGGATAATTTTTACTATCATTTGAAGTGAAATGTTTGCTATTTTTTTTTGGGTGTATGGTCCACCTTTTTGAGTTTCTTTGTGACTTTGTTTGGTGATTTACTTAGGTATTTATGCATATAATTTTGTTTCATAGTGATTTTTGTGTATCTTTAAGCTTATGTTTGCCATTTCATTAATTTAAAATGATTCTGACCGTCTAGAAATATTTTTCCACCTCTTCCATGTATTTTTATGTAACTTTTCCTTGGAAAATTTGAACCTTAGTTTTTGATTAACACCGATAACTCGAATAGTGCTCGTAATATAATGAACTTGAATGTGAAGCTACAACTAGTACAAATGAAGTTTCTTTGACAACATGTGTACTTTTTGGATCTCGTTGTGAATAGACAAGTATAAAATTGATTTCCTTGTGATGAATGCTACCCACTAGTGGAAGTGTGAAGTCTTATTTTACCATAGAGTCGATGTCTTCTATGATGAGCTTACTGTCAACCATGCATGAGGACACCTAGAATTTTCCCTGTTTTTTAGTTGGCTAAGTTATGTGTTCTAATTGTAGGAACTACGAAACCTTTGAAAGTGTCTGAACCAACTTAACATATACTTCTTTTGTGGCCTACCTTGTTAGTGTGTGAACATCTTTTGATCACTACTTGAGCCTTATCTTTCTTTTGAAGAAACTTGATGAAAATATGACCTTTATTATTCCATTATATAATCCTCTTGAATTGTGGTTGATTGAATAGACAACTTACGCAAAAAGCCTATCTATGGGGTGTGGTGAAAAGATAAGGTATGTTGAGAAGTAAAAGAAATTTCGCCACCCATATTGTTCAAACAAAATTGAACCTTCCATACAAAAAAAAAAAGATGATAGAAACAGAAAATGAAAAATAAAGTAATGAAAAAGAAAATTGTGGAATAAAGAATATGGGGTTTTCGATCAATCCATGGAAAGTGAATAATGTGATGACTTATGAGCACAAAATAAAATGATAAAAGAAGGAGAAAGAAATTTTTGTGAGCACCACCTTTCATGAGGATAAAGTTCATTTAGTGTAAATGACCATACCTTTTGACTCACCTCCATTATATGCCTTGAAAAGACATTTTAGATCGTAAGTAACTAAAGTGAAGGTTAATTGGAATATACGGGCAAACCTATGAGCTAATTCATGCATTGTGTTCATCTTTGTGTACTTAAGAGTTGAATTTGACTAAGGAATCTCATGATGATTGAGCCATTGTGTGAGAGAATGGAGTCAATCGTTATGTTAGGGCATTCGATTACTTTTGTTGATCTTGAACTTCCATTTGAAGCAAGTATCAGGATATTGAAAATCTTTGGTATTAGTTTTTCACAAATTGAGTCTATAATAGACAATTGATTTTTGCATGAGTAAGTTAACTCTTGTTTTGTTCATTCATGATTTACTCTTGTATAACACTGTTTTAGACATCCTTTTTAAACTAATGAACTCTAGATATACTTGAGGACAAGAAAAAAGTTTAAGCTTGGGGTCTTAATGAATCCACAATTGAGAATCATTTAGGGCTATACATAGATAGATTTTGTATCCTAAAATGCATATTTTTTTCACTAAATTATGAAATACCTTGATTTTCAGTTACTTAGACTTGGAGACAAAGAATGTACACCTCTGAACAAATAGGAACAAGACAGCAGAAAAGAATGAACTAAAGAATGCTTGAAGATCACTTAATCCATTAGATGAGACGTCCAATGGTCTTAATCTCGCCTAATGTTCCAATGTAATTAGACTTGAAGGAGAGGGTAAAATAAAATTCGAAAATTCCCACGAAGCAGTACTACATCACCTTAAGTTAATGAATTTGATGATTATGAAGGCAAAAACAAGACGACGATGAACTAAACCAAAGGGCGGATAAGAAAGTTGATCAACAATCGCAACTAACAAGGTTGAGTGTTTTTTCCCACCATAAATTATTGAAACCTAAAAACTCTCAATATTATTTGCCAGATTAGTATTGAATTTTATATCTTTGAAAAATAGTTTTTTAGTGTTCGTCTCTATTTTGAGTTTTATGAATTTTTGGGAGATTTGTCTTTGAACCTTGAATATTTGAAGGTTCCAAACTTCATGAAATTGAAACTGGGAATAAATGCATTTTTATCCTAAACTCGTGAAAAGTTATTTTCTATCGCACGACTTTCATGGAAACACGTTTTGGTATCGATTTCTATCTCATTAATATGTGTATCTAAAACCCCAATTATTCAAGTGTTATTATGTGAATATGAGTTAAAATTACTATTGGGTCTTGCTAATTCATAATTATCTTACTGTTTAAATGTTATTTCTTTTGATAGTTGTTTTTGAACTTAATGAAATTGTAGTTGCAACTATAATTTTATCTTTGTCACTTAGGCTTGCTAGAGATATAGAGATCTTTCGACAAAAACTAGTAAATCACTTGTTGATGGTTATTGGGTTGACATAAGTTCTGCTCAAGAGAGTGAATGCTAAACTATGTTCCACACTCTCTACTTGAGAGAGTGAATGGGCTTACACGAAGTCTAGGCATAAATAAAACTTGTTAGTGTTTTGGAGAAACTTAGTAGATATCAAGTCACTTTCTAAAGAGAGAATTTACCAAGTAAACTCTAGTTTAGACAAAAATATACACCAATTTACTAATAATAACATGTACCCGATTGATTACATACGTCCATATTCCTATCCCATCACAAGAATCCCGTCTACCTATTTGTATATCTCTTATTATGGTTGTTTTTGTTTATATTTTTCCTACAACCCCTCCCCCCCTTGTTAATTGACACTTCTTTTACCCCCTTTGAATAGTTATGTTTTTAGTTTATAATTTCTTTAAACTCTAACTAGTATGAGCTAATTTGTACTTCGCTAAATTATTCTCAAAACCTGCTCCCTTTGGACCTGACTGGAAACCCTTAGTTGGGTTACATACTTATTAACAATAATTAACGCTTAAAATTAAATGAAGTGTTCTTGAAGACGTTAAATGGTTCATAAAAAATTGATGACAAGTCAAAATTTTTAACTCATTAAGGGCTATATTTTTATTAATTTAGTGTCCTCAAGTGCATATTTTTTCTTAGTAAGTGATGAAATATTGATTTTCTAGTATATACCGAAAGACAAAACATGGAATAATCTTGCCTAATGTTCCAAAGTGTTGACCTTCAAAGGAAAATTACAAGTCAGCGGTTAAAAGAAGCAGTCACCATTTTTCAGAAGATGATGAAGGACATATAGAGATAGCGATGAAGTATACCAAAGGATGGATAACTTAGTTGATCGGTGACCCAAACTATCTTCACGGATTTATCCTTCGTACCACAATTTTTTGAAAACTCTTAATACTTATTAATGATTTCTAGATTAATATCAAAATGTTATCTTTGAACAATAGTTTTATACACTTCGTCTGTATTTGAACCTTGAAAATTTTAAAGTTCCAAAAATCAAAAATTGGGGAACTGGTTCTTGAAGAATCTTCATCCTTAGCTCGTGTAAAGTCATTTTCTATTATACCAATTTTATGGAAATTGTTGTTGGTATCGATTTCTATATCTTTACTATGTGTAGCTAAAACCCAATTTTATGGTTGTGATTATGTGACTACGAGTTAAATTTACTGTTTAATCTTGCTAATTAGTATTAACTTGTTGTTTATATTTTATTTCGTTCACTATTTGTGTTTGAACTTTATGAAATTGTAGTTGTAAATAAGATTTTATCTTCGTGTCTTGTGCTTAATTGAGAGAGTTTTTAGACCAAAATTATTGAATCAATAGAAGGTGCTTATTTGGTTGTTATGGGTTCATCTCTAAAGAGTTATTCCTAATACCTTTCCCACATTTTCATCTCAAGAGATTTAATAGTCTAAGGAAAAGGCTGGGCATTATAGTGTCTTCTCACAGTTCGACAGAAATTGAGTTTATTCGGTGTAAGGTTCTCAAAAGAAAATTTATCCTCACTTAATTCTAGCTTAAGTCACAAATATGGAAGAATTTACTAATAATAGCATGTACCAGGTTATTTATTTAAGCTCATACTGTGATCACTTCGTATGAATCTTATCTCCTTATTCATATCTCTCTTGTTTTTGCCGTTTATAGTTGCTAACTTGTCTACTAACCCCTATTGTTACTAGACACTTATCTCACCCCCTTTAATTTATTATGATTTTAATCGATAATATCTTATATAAATATTACTCACACGATCTAAGTTATACTACTTGGAATTATTATAAAACTCGCTCTCTTGGTTTGGTTATTTACTATTTAACGACCATCACTGCTTAGAATTGGATGAAGTGTTTTTGATGACGTTAAAAGGTTCATCAATAATGGCGCCACTACCATGGAGTTTTGTTACTTGAGAAGTTTTAGCTATGTTTTTATAGTTATAGTTACATAGTTTGTAGTGACATTTTTCTTGTTTTTGGTTTAAAATAAAGGAGGTGAGTATATCTAACCACACTTGCTAGCTAATGGATTTTCCTCCATCAGATGTAATAATGTTTTACTATCGCATTCTAACCTTCAAACAATTTGAAGGTGAACAGATCCATGATTCGTGGGCGAGGATTAAAGAACTTACTCAAAGCCCAACATAGGGCATTCCCAATATAGTCCTTTTTGAGTGTTTCTACCGAAGTCTTGGTCCCCGAAAAATAAGGCAATTGTTACAAACTCATTTTGGGAGGTATTACAAAATCAATCATATGTCAAAGTAGACAACCTTCTTGATCAGATGGTTGAAACTAACAAAGCAGTAGAAAAGGACTTCATGTTGGCCACACTAATTAGTCAATTGGATGATCTGGCCAAAAAGATAATGGAGATCGATGTCAAATACAAAAGTAAGTATAAATACATCCCTCCTCATGAGTGAAGAAATGCGAAGGAGTTTGAGGGCAAACAAGTGGAAGGAATGGTCTTTATAATTATCCACAATGTAAGTGAGCATGAAATTGATCTGGATGAGATGAAGGAGAACATCAAAGTGATGATGCAAATGTTTAGTTAAAATTAAGAATCTTCTAGCTGCTCGAAAACCTGATAGCTCATTCATTGCTTCATCTCTACAACAAGCAAAGCAGGGGGTTTCCTTGTGATCCTTAGCTAACCCTAAAAAATAATTTGGATGTTAATTTAAATTTTTCCACAAATTTGACCAAGGCACTTCTTGGAATGCAAACAAAGGTTTTTATAACTTTTAATTGTAATGCTAAAATTATGGTGAGTTGAATGTGCAGGTCAAAATGAGGAACCTTTGAAAGGTGCATGGTCGCAATCGTCGACCTAGTTGGCGATCCCGATCTTATTTGGTCTTTTGACCCCTACATCAACTTCGGGTTTTGGAAAACTCTGCGAGGCTTGTTGCCAAGTTGATCGGCTAAGGTGACTAACATCACTAAGTGGACATGGACTAGACAATTATTAATGACCGAAGGTTTTAGAATTTCAAATTACTCACTTTCCATCGCCTATAAGCTTTACAACCTCACGCCAAGGTAGTATTTTCAATATTTTTGCGTTGCATTAGTATTTTGATTGTTTATTGGTGCTCGGAATCTGGATCTTATTACCTCCTCACATTCAGAAGTAATTAAATTTGCATAACAGATAGGGTTTCCATGCCCCACATTCTCTTTCATTGTTTGTACGGTTTCCCAATAGTTTTATTTTTATGATGTGTGTTGGGACTTTCTAATTGATAAAATTTGTATATTGTTTGTTTAACTCAATATGCTTTCTCATATTATTCTAGTGGAAGAAATCCCACTTTTCTTTGTTTTGAAATTAATGCGAAATTTATGGGGTGGGACTTCATGATTAGCTGGGAGAAATCTTAATATTCCTAAGTGTTATATGGTATGGGTGTGAATTTAGTAGTGCATAATTTTATTTTTATCTTGCGGATTGCGGGATTGAAGTTGTGATGATGCGAAGTGAATACGCACATTTGATGAATTGGCGCGCTCGACCGAGCTCGCCGAACAACTCATCGGTTCGGCTAATGCATCCATCTCGCAATCTTTCAGGGAGAAACCTGATGTCGCAAACAAAAAACTCGGTAACTCACAAAAACTATTTCAATCTCCTTTTTACTGCACCCTTGAATCATTTTTGCTCGCCGAAAGGTGTCGGTTATCTACCGAGTGGACTTAAGCTTCGCCTTCTTGGAAAAAGAATTTGAAAAAATATCTTTGGTGAACCCTTATTGTCTCGCCAAAGAGATTTGGCAACCACGGGGTACATCCCTGATTCCTTTTGCAATTACTTTTAACTGATTTTTATTAAATTGTCCCACAATTATTCTCAGTATTACCAGATACGGCTAGACCTAAGGTCCAAAGAAGAAACATGCCACCATATAATAAGGCAAAAGGAATTAAAATAAACAAAGGAGTAGTTATCTCAAAAGGCAAGGCTGCAAAACATCCCACAACTGGTGGGAATGGAAAAGGTAAAGCCAACGCACCAACATCACCAGAATTCAGCTACGAAAAAAAAGGTATATATGATACTTACCTCACTATAACACTCCGAAAGTAATTGACATAAGCTATATCCTAACATGATGAAGTGAACCTTTGAATGTTGATTCGAATCCTAAAATAATCTTTATAAATTATTTCGGAGGTTATAGAGTGAAGGCGTCAAGAAACGTCTATTACGTCCGAAAACTAGCTGAATTGAACTAGTAGACGTCCCTATGTTGTGTTAAGGTTTGGAAGTGAGATATGAAATCTTATACATGTTAAAAGACTTTAAATAGGTAACATATGGTATAAAATGTCAAAATATCAAGCAATGACTCCCCAAGGATCCACCAAATGGTCCTTGTGGAGGATCCGCTTGATGCCAAAGGAGCCTGCGCACAGCCAACACGAGGAGGCAGAACAATTGCCTCACGGTGTGGGTTCTACACGAGGTACCCTTCCTCAAACTGTAATTTCAAAAATAAATTGGGGATTGACCTCGTAACGTGCAACCACTTCCCAGATTTTTTACTGTCGTATTTTAAGCATTTTGACTTCACAAAGAGACTCATTTAAGTGAGGGGTCTTTAGCGTAATTTAAGGGGTGACTAAATATTTATTAAGGGTTAGTTTTAAGTCATTTTTCAATAACCTAAATAAAATTACCCCCCAAAAAAACAAAAGCTCTCACTTCTCTCTACTTTCCCTCTATATTAATCCTCCATTGAAGGATCACGAAAGCTTGGATATGCAGACCAAGTTCACAACTTTCCCTCTAAAAATTTGTTGATTTATCTTCAATAATTTATGGGTTCTTTACACTTGGGATTCCTCTCCCCAACAGATCCTTTAAAAGTTAATTTCTAAATCACTGAATTTCAAGGGTTTTCCTCTTCTAATGGGTTTTATTCTAAACATGAAATGGATGATTGATTATGATTAATTGTATTTCCTATGACTAATTAAGTTTAGATTTTTGAGTAATTGATGATAATTGTGAGAAATTTGTGTTGATCATATAACTTTCAATAATTCCCCTAAATCTGGGATCTCACTTAAAATTCTATAAATTAAAAAAATTATTTTTAACTCTCGAAAAGTGCCATGTAAAATTCCCAAAAATATACATGTATGGTGAAGGGTCTATTAGGTTTAAGAATATGTATTGGGGTACATAGGCATCCCAATGCCCAATATTGAGTAATATTTGACATGTTAGAGAAAAACGGCTTAAGGGTGTTAGCGAATTTGTATGTTTAAACAATAACTTAAAATACATTTTTGTTCAAATGAATCAATCCAAGCTTGTTTAGGAATTGTACATGCAATGAAGAACCTAATCTAAAATTATTGATTCTTAGCACAATGGGTACAAGGCATCAAAATGTAAATCCTAGGCACCATAGCACATGATCATTGAAAATGATAATGTCGATTAAGCATTTCCCAAGGACATAGTCAGGATGGTTGGGACAACAAGAAAGGCGCAGAAACACATGTACAAGCAAATGTACTACCGTCCGGGAAATAAGAGACTAAGCCCAATAGAATTCAGTTAGGGCGGTAAGGGGCAGGCTCGCATCGGTTATAGCCACATGCGGCCTAGATTCCTTACCAATCCTAGGCTCTTACTAAATTACCTAACTAGCTAACTAACCTAGGACAAACTAAAAAAACTAAGTAGTGTGCCCGAAATCCTAAGACCTAACCGGGTGAAACTAGCCGAGTAACTAACTAAAGAAACATCGTAGTACCTAACCTAGAATCGTCCAAAGGGGTTGGTTATGGTCCTAATGAATTAGGGGTACTTCAGTAATATCCCTAGGTAACTTAATTAATTAATTTAATACATGGTAAAAGCTGAGACCCTTAGGCAATTTTCAGAATTTGGCTAAGTCAAATGCTTTCGTATTTTTATTCAATTTAGTAGGGGCGTTTTTGATAATTTATCTTATGAAAAGACCCCTTTAAGTTGAGGGTATTATGGAGCTACTGTATATTGATATAAGGTCAGCTTTAGACCTGTTTTACACGTCAAAAATCAGATCAAATAAAAATTCTCTCAATCTTTTGAGAACACTCTTTTTAAAACTCAATTGAAGAACAAGAAAAGCTTAAGGAAGAAAACTAAGGTTACGAAGTTTCCTATCAAATTTTCGTGGATTCTTCATGTATAAAGTAAGGATTTTTCACTCTAGGAATTCATTCTCCAAGAGTTCCTTTCAAGATAAGTTTTTAAGAACTTTAAGTACTAGGGGTTTAATTTTACAAATGGATTTTAATCTTAAACTTAGATGATTATTAACAAAAAGTAAACGGTTTCCATGGATATTTTTACACGGATTGCTGAGTATTTGATTGAAAAGTTTGTATGTCGTGTAATATATGATCTTTCTCTAAGTGATGGTTTCCAATTGGATGTTTATATTATTTGATAGCGTGTAGACGTTAGGGTTGAAATTTAATGTTTGAAAAAACCCTTTAACGACCTGTTTCCCTTCTCCTACGCTATACAATGATCTTGTACATGATTTGATGTGTTGTTGTTGATTATGTTATTGAGTTTTTAACTAAGTATAATATTCTCTTGTATGGTTTACACAAGATGACTATGTTAAGGTAATATAACATATGAAGGCTTTCAATGAAATGAATTCTCATCTAATCCTAAAAGAGATCATGATCATATATATAAAGGGATTTAAACAAAGATGACCTATGATAAGTTTATGATAAAAGAAACTTAAAGGTTATTTCAAGAAAAGGGATTTATGCTAAGCACCAATGGACTAGATATGAAAGGTGTCCCTCTCCTAGTGGAAGGTAGGTTCACAATGATTCTTATGAGATTGACGCTTCAATGTAATGTGGAACTATGGGTCACTAAAACATCTCCTAGTAATTGAACTGTGTTGCCACCGTAGGATACTAGCTAGTGGATCCACCCAGAAAGCTAGGACATGTAGGATATACTTTTGACGGTACACCACCTCTTTTCCGTGTGGGGAAGACACTTGATTCCATGTTTAGCTGACGTGGTCTATGTAGTTTAAGGCAAATGTTCCCTAATGTAAAATTAAATAAAAGTAAGTGAATGTCGACTAGGGTGACTTGAGGATTCTAATTAGAATAGGTATGGGTATGGGACTCTACGTAGATATTGTACTAGGTAACTCTAAGGGAAGTCCTAGGAGATTGTTCTTATGTAATATGATAATATGAAACGTATGATGATAACGATACATGATGCTACACTAATATTTTTTGAGTTATTATGATGAATATTTTACTATGTTATATTGTTATATGAAGTGATGGCTACTTATGTTACAAGTTAAATGAAGCACAACTTTACTTATGATCTCCTATGTTATCAACTAAATTGGGCAGGGTTATAGGGCTTCACATGAACATTGGACTGCTAGGTTGGGGATGAGATCATTGGTAAGTGTTTTGTATGTTATGTTTATATGATCTATTGAATATGAAATGTTATTATGACTCTAGGTTAATATTCCTTTTTATGGAATCCTTAATTTGTTTGTTTTATCTGGTATGTGCATTAAAGCCTTTTATATGACTTAGCGCGTTTTCTAATGAAACGATAAATGATCCTTTTTCATGCATGTCCTAATGTGTTATGTGCATATACCCATACTTAGTACATGTGGCGTACTAACCCTATTACTCTATATTACTAAAATGTAGGATACAGACATTGAAGTTTAAGCACGCCGATTTGAAGAAGCTTGGGACTCTTTCTCCATGTCTTGGTAGGTTCTCACGCTCGGGGATTGTATCTTCCATTTTCCAGCTATATGAAGACATTAGTATAATTTAAGAGTATTATATTTCTATTTATGTTCTTTGGATTCTTTTGTATTAAGTCCTATATGGCATATTAACTTTTATTGGCTAAGTCCAGCATTGCATTCTTTAGCTGGTTTAATATATGTGAGACTGATTTCTTGATTATTGTATGCTCGTATGTATACTAAGTATGAAGTCTAAGTATACTTCAATAGTATGTTAAATTTTTTTAATTTTCTGCTTAATTTAACCTTATGATTGTGATGAAAGCTAAGAAAAGACTTGTTTACGACCTTTGAGAGGTTAACACGCCGGCCTCATCCGGGGTATAGATTCCCGGTGTGATAAACGTGGTATCAGAGCATGGGTTTAAATATCCATAGGATCAATTTCTCACTAAACCACATTACCTAGTGTCTTTTTCATGGTTGGTGAAGCTCTCCACAATTGTGGATTAGAGGCTATGTGAATATTAGGAAACTTTTCTTTTCTATATACTCCAATGTCGTGTCTTTAGAGTTTTGACTCTGTTTTTTTAGCATCTATCCCTTTCTTGTGTATATAGGTTATGAACACAAGAAGGACATCGGCAAGAAGAGTAGGAGAAGAGATTATGAATGTGGGAGCTTGTTTTCAAGGAAATCAAAATGTTTCTCAAGTGCAGCCTGCTGCAAATGATCAACTTTCGGTGAATTATAAGGCTATGACGGATAGTGAGATGAGGCATCCCTATTCAAAAAATTCTATGCCATCACAATAGAAGCTCAAGCCCTCACGACTCAAGCTAATAGGGAGGTTGTTCCTCCAGTGAACCAACATTCCTAGTACTACGGCTAGATGTTTGAGAGATTATAGGAAGTTGAATCATCCAAAGTACTTTGGAACCAAAGTTTGTGAACACCCCAAAGATTTCCTTGATAAGGTATATAATATTTTTTTTATTATGTGGGTCAGTACTACGGAAAAGGTTGAACATGCTGCGTAACAATTAAGGATGTGGCTCAGACATTGTACAATAAGTGGAAGGATAGTAGGGCTTTAGGAGGTGGTCCTGTGAATTTGGAGATCTGAAAAAAGGCCTTTCTTGATAGATTCTTCCCAAGGGAACAAATAGAAGCTAGAGTAGAGGATTTCATCAACCTTCATCAAGGAGGTATGAGTGTTAAGGAATAGTCCTTGAAGATTATTCAGTTTTCCAAGTATTCTTCTTCTTTGTTTCCAATGATAGGGATGACATGAGCCATTATATAACGGGAGTTTTTGAAGAGCTCAAAGAAGATTGTAGTGAAGCCATGCTTCATGAAAATATGGACCTTTCTAGGTTTATTATTCATACTCAAGAAGTTGAGGAAAGTTGCCTAAGGAAGAGGAATAGGGAAGATAAGAAGGCAGAGTCTTTTGAAAGTAGTTCGTCTAAGAGTAGGCTTGATGTTCAAGACAAGCATAGGTTTAATAAGAGGTTTTCAAAAGAAATTGTAACGACCTGTTTAGTCTTTATGAGCAGCAGATTTTATTTCTGGAAAACTGGCTGAGACGACGGACCCCACGACGGACCGTCATGGGCACGACGCACCGTCGCAGGGTCTCGTTTCAAAACATTTAGAAATTCTGGAATTGGGTACTGAAATCGACTCTATGAACTTCGTAACGGAATGGCAGGACGGACCGTCACAGACTCTTCAAGGAAATTAAGTCTCTGAAGTCTGTGACGGAGCAGCAGGACGGACCGTCGCAGGCACGACGGGCCATCACAGACTGCGTAATTCCAGTCTGGGTCGGATTTCCTGAAGTGATTTAAGGGACGTTTTTGGACTATTCCTGCTTTAATTATAAAGTTAGAGGGTTAATGTTAATAAGTCTAATTATTTGGGGGTTAAAAGAGGTAACCTTAAGTTAATTAGTGGGTTATTATTGCCATCTTTCATTCTTAATTATATGTTAATTAGGGTAAAATAAAGAGGGTTGGAATAAGAAAAATAGAAAGAACAAGAGAGAGAGAGAGGATCGATCGAACGAGAAGGGGAAAACACAAAGCTTTGGGGAATTTGCTTGCTTGATCACTAATCTTCGCTGGAGGTAGGTTATGGTTATTTTTATACTATTCGTAGTAAACTCTTAATAGCGAATGATATGTTTTGGTAGTATTGTAAATCCTTCTATATGCTTAATTGTATGCTTGCATGAATATGATTATGTAATTGTGAATAAATAAGCATGATGAAGCTATGAATCCCAAATCTTGAAAGATGACCCTAATCTACTTTGTTAATGATGATGCCTTGGTATAAAAGAAGGCTTGATGAACGAAAGAAGTGAGATTAGGCGATCGGGTGCCACGTTCTGGTACCACGATAGAAATAGAGGATCGGGTGCCACGTTTCGGTACCAGGATAGAAATAGAGGATCGGGTACCACGTTCCGGTACCAGGATAGAATGAGGATGGGAGTGTCACGTTCCGACACCAGGATAGTATATGGATTGGGTGCCACGTTCCGGTACCAGGATAGAATGAGGATCGGAGTTTCACGTTCCGACACAAGGATAGTATATGGATCGGGTGCCACGTTCCGGTACCAGGATAGTATATGAGGATCGGAGTGTCACGTTCCGACACCAGGATAGTATATGAGGAGCGGAGTCTCACGTACCGACATGAGAGAAATAAATATAATGAATCTTGAAAGATGTTAATATACTCAATCTAATGAACCTAATTCCCAAATGAGTATGATGAGGAGGCGTGAGTCCTCATTGATGTGCTTGGTGTTGTGACCAAGGGTTATGGTAATTTTAAATGATGCATGCTAAGGATATTAGTTGGTTTTTATGATGTTATCTGATATATACTGTTTTCTATTTTGAGTTGGCCGATGATACCTACTCAGTACTTGTGTTTGTACTGACCCCCCTACTTTTATGTTTTCTTTTTGTTATTTATGGAGTGCAGCAAACGTGCCATCGTCTTCAACTCAACAGCAACTCTAGCCAGTCTTCATTACTCCGGATATCTGGGTGAGCTAATGCTTCTAGCTTGGACTGAATCTTCCTCTTCATGTCTTGATGCCTTGAAGTTCCGGCATTGACTAGATTTTACTTGTTTTAGCTTCTTAGAATACTCTTAGTTTAGTAATTTAATCATAGATGTTCTTGTGATGATGACTTCCAGATTTTGGGGAATAATAGATGTTGAATTTTAGAAGTTATTGAATTGGTTTTTATTAATGAGTTTAAGTCTTCCGCATTACTTTCTGTCGTTATTATACTGAAATGTTAGAGTTTAGATTGGTTAGTTCGCTCACAAAGGAGGGTAAGTGTGGGTGCCAGTCGCGGCCCGGTTTTGGGTCATGACAAACTTGGTATCAGAGCATTAGGTTCGTTTGTCTCATCACACAAGAACGAGTCTAGTAGAGTCTTAAGGAACGGTAGGGGGACGCCTTTACTTTTCTTTGAGAGGCTATAAGACTTTAGGAAAATTCCATTCTTTCATTCTTTCTTTCGTACTATTACTTGGGTCCAATTGGTATCTAGGTGATACAAATTGGTATCTGACCATCTTCACTCTATTTCGCAGATGGTTAGAACTAGAGCAACAACTGCGCCACCACCAACACCGGCAAGACAAGAAACATCTGAGCCAGCCACTGGGGTTGTGGCTCGAGGAAGAGCAGCGGCAAGAGGCCGTGGTAGATGTCGTGGGAGGATGTCCTCTAGAGGAAGAGGACAAGTACCTAGCCCATCTGATGCTAGGGTAGTGACTCCTCCACCGACTGAGGAAGTAGTAAGAGAGGGTAAGGAAGGGGAGAATGAACAAGTGCAAAATGAGGAATTGCCACTCCAACCTACCCCAGAGATGATCAATCAGGTTCTTGCTTATCTTAGCGGGTTATCTGATCAGGGTCAGGCACCTCCAGTGTTTTCTGCGCCAACACCTCCGGTTTCAGTGGTACGACATGCCGCTGCTTGGGCTCCCCGCATGGATGCCTCATTGGAGATAGGCACATTTCCTCGTCTGACTACGGGACCCATAATGACAAACGATCAGCATGAACTTTTCAGTAAGTTCTTGAAATTGAAACCCCCAGTCTTCTAGGGCGCTGAATCGGAGGATGCCTACGATTTTCTGGTTGACTGTCATGAGCTACTACATAAGATGGGTATAGTAGAACGGTTTGGTGTTGAGTTTGTGACTTATCAGTTTCAAGGGAACGCCAAAATGTGGTGGCGATCACATGTTGAGTGTCAACCAAAAGAGGCAACACCTATGACTTGGGCATCATTCTCTAGCTTGTTTATGGAGAAGTATATCCCGCGGACCTTGAGGGATAGGAAAAGAGATGAATTCTTAAGTCTGGAGCAAGGTAGGATGTCGGTTACTTCATATTAGGCTATGTTTCGTGCACTATCCAGATATGCCACCCAACTTTGTTTCAGTCCACAAGAGCAGATTCGTCGTTTTGTGAAGGGGTTGAGGTCAGAGTTGCGGATTTCAACCTTACAGGTAGCGGCTACGGCAAAATCCTTCCAAGATGTGGTAGACTTTGTGGTAGAAGTGGAAGGAGTGAAGCCAGATGACTTCACCATGGAATCGACATCAAAAAGGTTTCGAAAGGGAGGTGAGTTTAATGGTTCTTACTCTAGAGGACAGGGTTCCGGAGGTTACTCAGTCCGACCAATTCAGTCTTCACTACAAACTGTAGTTGGGGGTCCACCTCAGACCGGTCAACACTTCTCTGAGAGACCTATGCTTGAGTCCAGAGAGTGCTATGGATGTGGGGAGTCTGGATACATTAAGAGGTATTGTCCAAAATAGAGTTACAGACCTCCAATTGTTAGAGGTAGAGGTCGTCATGGTCGAGGCCGTTATTCTGGAGGACGTGGTGGCCGAGGTAATGGTGGTCACCAAAACGGCCGAGGTGATGGACAAACTGGAGCCACTACATCACAACATGGTAGGGGCAACGGGTAGACAAATGATAGGGCCCATTGTTACGCTTTCCCTGGGAGATCTGAGGCGGAGACATCTGATGCTGTCATCACAGGTAATCTTTCGGTTTGTGATTGCGTGGCTTTTGTATTGTTTGATCCTTGATCCACATTTTCTTATGTATCTTCTTCATTTACTTATGGTCTAAATTTACCTTGTGAATTACTTGACATGCCTATTCGTGTTTCTACTCCGGTGGGTGAGTCTGTGATAGTTGAAAAAGTATATAGGTCTTGTTTGGTGAATTTTGTGGGGAGCAATACTTATGTAGATTTGGTTATCTTAGAAATGGTTGACTTTGATGTAATTCTGGGTATGACTTGGCTTTCTCCAAATTTTGCGATCTTGGATTTTAATGCTAAGACTGTGACGTTAGCCAAACCTGGGACAGATCCGTTAGTGTGGGAGGGGGACTACACTTCCAATCCAGTGCGTATCATCTCCTTTCTTCGTGCTAAGAAAATGGTTAGTAAAGGGTGTTTATCTTTCTTGGCACATCTCAAGGATGACACTACCCAAGTACCTTCGATTTAGTCGGTTTCGGTAGTCCGTGAGTTTTTGGATGTGTTCCCTGCAGATCTTCCTGGTATGCCACCAGATAGGGATATTGACTTCTGCATCGATCTTGAACCGGGTACTCGCCCCATTTCTATAACCCCTTATAGAATGGCTCCCGCGGAGTTAAGAGAGTTAAAGGCCCAACTTCAAGAGTTGTTGAGTAAAGGCTTTATTAGACCAAGTGCATCTCCTTGGGGTGCTCCGGTTTTGTTTGTGAAGAAGAAGGATGGGAGTTTTCGGATGTGCATAGACTACAGACAACTGAATAAGGTAACTATTAAGAACAAGTATCCTCTTACTCGCATTGATGACTTTTTCGATCAGTTACAAGGTGCTTGTGTCTTCTCTAAGATTGACTTGAGATCCGATTATCATCAATTGAAAAATACGGGCAACGGATGTGACAAAGACTGATTTTAGAACCAGGTATGGGCATTACGAATTGTAGTGATGTCTTTTGGTCTTATGAATGCCCCTGCTGCGTTCATGAGCTTGATGAACGGGATTTTTGCCATATTTGATCTCTTTGTGATTGTATTTATTGATGATATACTGATATACTCTAAAAGTAAGAAGGAACATGAGGAGCATTTGAGAATTGTATTGGAAATGTTGAGGGAGAAAAGCTTTATGCCAAGTTCTCTAAGTGTGAGTTTTGGCTAGATGCAGTGTCCTTCTTGGGGCACGTGGTTTCTAAGGATGGAGTGATGGTGGATCCTCTAAGATTGAGACAGTGAAGAATTGGGTAAGACCTACTAATGTGTCAGAAATAAGGAGCTTTGTTGGGTTAGCTAGCTACTACCGCCGATTTGTCAAGGATTCTCTTCTATTGCTTCTCAATTGACGAACTTGACTAAGCAGAATGTTCCATTTGTATGGTCGGATGAGTGCGAAGAAAGCTTTCAGAAACTCAAGACTTTGTTGACTACCGCACCTATCCTTACCTTGCCAGTAGAGGGTAAGAACTTCATTGTTTATTGTGATGCATCCTATTCTGGGTTGGGTGCAGTGCTAATGCAAGAGAAGAGTGTAATTGCTTATTCTTCGAGGCAATTAAAAGTGCATGAACGTAACTATCCGACCCATGATATGGAATTGGCTGCGGTAGTGTTTGCATTAAAGCAATGGAGACACTATCTATATGGGGTTAAGTGTGAAGTATACACGGATAATCGTAGGCTACAGTATGTCTTTGCTCAGAAAGATTTGAACTTGAGACAGAGGAGATGGATGGAACTACTCAAGGACTACGACATCACTATCTAGTATTATCCGGGAAAGGCTAATGTTGTGGCAGACGCCTCAAGTAGAAAGGTAGAGAGCATGGGAAGTCTAGCTCACTTGCATGTTTCTAGACGTCCATTGGCTAGAGAGGTTCAGACTCTGTCTAACAACTTTATGAGGTTAGAAGTAAATGAGAAGGGAGGATTGTTGGCTTGTGTGGAGGCAAGATCTTCCTTCCTTGACAAGATTAACGGAAAGCAGTTTAATGATGAGAAATTGATCCGAATCCGAGATAAAGTGTTGCAAGGAGAGGCTAAAGAAGCAACAATCGATGAGGAAGGCGTTTTGAGGATTAAGGGAAGGGTATGTGTACCCCGCGTCGATGATTTGATCAACACTATTCTGACAGAGGCTCATAGTTCAAGGTATTCTATGCATCCGGGTGCAACCAAGATGTATTGTGACCTAAAGCAACACTTTTGGTGGAGTAGACTGAAGCGTGATGTTGTTGATTTTATTGCCAAGTGTCCAAACCGTCAATAAGTAAAGTATGAACACCAGAGGCCCGGAGGAACACTGCAGAGAATGCCCATTCTTGAATGGAAGTGGGAGAGAATTTCAATGGATTTTGTGGTTGGTCTTCCAAAGACAATGGGTAAGTATGACTCTATTTGTGTGATTGTTGATAGGTTAACTAAGTCTGCTCATTTCATTCCGGTCAAGGTGACTTACAATGCCGAGAAGTTAGCCAAAATCTATATCTCAGAAATTGTTCGGTTGCATGGGGTTCCACTATACATCATATCAGATAGAGGTACGCAATTTACTTCTAAGTTTTGGAAAACATTGCATGCCGAATTGGGTACTAGGTTGGACCTTAGTACTGCGTTCCATCCTCAGACCGATGGTCAGTCTGAGCGAACGATTCAAGTGTTGGAGGATATTCTTCGTGCATGTGTGATAGAATTTGGTGGTCATTGGGATAACTTCTTACCCTTAGAGTAATTTTCGTACAACAATAGCTATCACTCAAGCATTGATATGGCTCCATTTGAAGCATTGTATGGTAGGAGATGTAGGTCTCCCATTGGTTGGTTTGATGCATTTGAGGTTAGACCTTGGGGTACTGATCTTTTGAGGGATTCATTAGAGAAAGTGAAATCTATTCAAGAAAAGCTTTTAGCGGCGCAAAGTAGGCAAAAAGAATATACAGATCGAAAGGTTAGAGACTTGGAGTTCATGGAGGGTGAACAATTCTTTTTGAAGGTTTCGCATATGAAAGGGGTGATGCGGTTTGCTAAATGAGGTAAACTAAGCCCAAGGTATATTGGTCCCTTTGAAGTACTTAAGCGGGTAGGGGAGGTGGCTTATGAGTTAGCCTTGCCTCCAGGGCTGTCCAGAGTGCATCCGGTATTTCATGTGTCTATGTTGAAAAGATACCTTGGGGATGGAAACTACATCATTCGTTGGGATTCAGTTCTGCTTGATGAGAACTTGTCTTATGAGGAGGAGCCTGTTGAAGAAGCCACTTGGGAGAAGGAGGCAGATATGCGAGAAAGATACTTACACCTGTTTAAAGATTCAGGTACTCCTTCTCGCCCTTCTTTTTCTTCTTGTGATCGTTCGAGGACGATAGATGGGTAAATTGGTATCTATTGTAACGACCTGTTTAGTCGTTTTGAGCAGCAGATTTTATTTCTGGAAAACTGGCTGAGACGACGGACCCCACAATGGACCGTCATGGGCACGACGGACCGTCGCAGAGTCTCCTTTCAAAACACTTAGAAAATCTGGAATTGGGTACTGAAATCGGCTCTCTGAACTTCGTAACAGAATGGCAGGACGGACCGTCGTGGGCACGACGGACCATCACAGACTCTTCAAGGAAAATTGAGTCTCTAAACTCTGTGACGGAGCAGCAGGACGGACCGTCGCAGGCACGACGGGCCGTCACAGACTGCGTAATTCCAATCTGGCTTAGATTTCCTTAAGTGATTTAAGGGACGTTTTTGGACTATTCCTGCTTTAATTATAAAGTTAGAGGGTTAATGTTAATAAGTCTAATTACTTGGGGGTTAAAAGAGGTAACCTTAAGTTAATTAGTGGGTTATTATTGCCATCTTTCATTCTTAATAAAATGTTAATTAGGGTAAAAGAAAGAGGGTTGGAATAAGAAAAATAGAAAGAAAGAGAGAGAGAGAGAGAGGATCAATCGAACGAGAAGGGGAAAACACAACGCTTTGGGGAATTTGCTTGCTTGATCACTAATCTTCGGTGGAGGTAGGTTATGATTATTTTTATACTATTCGTAGTAAACTCTTAATAGCGAATGATATGTATTGGTAGTATTGTAAATCCTTCTATATGCTTAATTGTATGCTTGCATGAATATGATTATGTAATTGTGAATAAATAAGCATGATGAAGCTATGAATCCCAAATCTTGAAAGATGACCCTAATCTACTTTTTTAATGATGATGCCTTGGTATAAAAGAAGGATTGATGAACAAAAGAAGTGAAATTAGGCGATCGGGTGCCACGTTCCGGTACCACGATAGAAATAGAGGATCGGGTGCCACGTTCCGGTACCAGGATAGAAATAGAGGATCGGGTGCCACGTTCCGGTACCAGGATAGAATGAGGATCGGAGTGTCATGTTTCGACACCAGGATAGTATATGGATTGGGTGCCACGTTCTGGTACCAGGATAGAATGAGGATCGGAGTGTCACGTTCCGACACAAGGATAGTATATGGATCAGGTGCCACGTTCCGGTACCAGGATAGTATATGAGGATCGGAGTGTCACGTTCCGACACCAGGATAGTATATGAGGAGCGGAGTGTCATGTACCGACACGAGAGAAATAAATATAATGAATCTTGAAATATGTTAATATACTCAATCTAATGAACCCAATTCCCATATGAGTATGATGAGGAGGCGTGAGTCCTCATTGATGTGCTTGGTGTTGTGACCAAGGGTTATGGTAATTGTAAATGCTGCATGCTAAGGATATTAGTTGGTTTTTATGATGTTATCTGATATATATTGTTTTCTATTTTGAGTTGGCCGATGATACCTACTCAGTACTTGTATTTGTACTCACCCCCCTACTTTTATGTTTTCTTTTTGTTATTTGTGGAGTGCAGCAAACGTGCCGTCGTCTTCAACTCAACAGCAACTCTAGCCAGTCTTCATTACTCCGGATATCAGGGTGAGCTAATGCTTCTAGCTTGGACAAGATCTTCCTCTTCATGTCTTGATGCCTTGAAGTTCCGGCATTGACTAGCTTTTACTTGTTTTAGCTTCTTAGAATACTCTTAGTTTAGCAATTTGATCATAGATGTTCTTGTGATGATGACTCCAGATTTTGGGGAATAACAGATGTTGAATTTTAGAAGTTATTGAATTGGTTTTTATTAATGAGTTTAAGTCTTACGCATTACTTTCTGTCGTTATTATATTGAAATGTTAGAGTTTAGATTGGTTGGTTCGCTCACATAGGAGGGTAAGTGTGGGTGCTAGTTGCGGCCCGGTTTTAGGTCGTGACAGAAATTCCTTCTAATTTCTGAAAGAATCACAATGATAGAGGTTCTAGTCCTAACGCTCAAGAGAGGAGAAATGTTGATCAACCAAAAGAGAGATTAACTTGTGGTATGTGTTGTAAGAAACATGTGTGTGACTGTCTTGTTGGGACTAATAGTTGCTATGGTTATGGAAACGTTGTCCATATTGTGAAGGATTGGCATAATATGAGAAGGTCAATGGTAATTTCCAAGCTCAACCAAGCGGTCCGAGTTTTGAAGCACAAAAAAGGAACAGTTCCTATGCACCCAAGTCTAGGGGTGAACAAGAAAGCTCTCCCGACGTATTGACGGGTATGTAACAAGTATTCTCTGTTAATGTCTATGCATTTCTTGATCCAAGTTCATATGACGGTAAATGATAGTACCACAAGTTACTAACATTTATGAGAAACATGTATGCATATTTATTCTTGCATTTATGAGAAACATGTATGCATATGTTTTCTTCAAATTTTGTTGTTTTAATGAAAAGAACGATAGCATGGTATCTCTTTTATGGATTTTGTGATTATTATAAGGCTTAGAAGGAAGATCCTCACGATGTGTTATGAATAGGTAGATCTAATATGACTGTGCATCATGAAATGAGTGCTAAGTGTAATGATATGTTATGTTCTTGTTGTGTTGCTAGTAATGAGTTTATTTCCTACCTCCAAAAAATTTAGTATCATTCGGGGATGAATGTTCCTTAGGGGGGGGATAATGTAACACTCTAGAAGTTCCATGTAACATAACCGAAAATAAACTTATCTAATGAAGGGTCTATTAGGTTTTAAGAATATGTATTGGGGTACATAGGCATCCCAATGCCCAATATTGAGTTGTATTTGGCATGTTCGAGAATATTGGTTTAAGGGTGTTAGCCAATTTCTATATATTAATCAATAACTTAAAATACAATATGGTCCAAATGCCCCAATCCAAGGTTAGTTAGAAATTGTACCTGCAATGAAGACCCAAAGCTAAAATTATTGATTCTTACGACATTCGGTACGAGGCATCCATGTGTCAAGCCTAGGAACCATAGCACATGATAATTTAAAATAATAATGTAGATTAAGCATTGCCCAAGGATATAGTGAGGATACTTGGTAAAACAAGCAATGGACAGGAACACATGTTAAAGCACATGTGCTACCGGCCGAGAGACAAGAGACCAAAAACAACCAAATTCGGTTAGGGCGGTTAGGGGCAGGCGCGCATTGGTTCGAGCCACATGGGGCCTAGCTTCCTAAAATATACCAGGCTCTTACTCACATACCTAACTAGCTAACTTAACTAGGACTAAAAAAAACTAACTAGTGTGCCCGAAATCCTAAGACCTAACAGGTGACACTAGCCGATTAACTAACTAAAGAAACATCCTAGTACCTAACCTAGGATGGTCCAAAGGGGTTAGTTATGGTCCTAATGACTTAATGGAACTATATTAATTAACTTAGGTTACTAAATTAATAAAATTAGAAACTTAAATAATTAATTTAAATGCATTGTCAAAGCCGAGACCCTTAGAAAATTATTAGAATTTTGCTAAGACAAATGCTCTCCTTTTTAGTTAATTTAGGATGAGCGTTTTAATAATTTAACTTAGTTAATGAATCAATTAAGTGAAGGGTCTTATGGGACGAATATATATTTATATTAGGTCAATTTTAGACCTGTTTTACACGTCCAAAATCAGATCAAACGAAAAATCTCTCAATCTCTCAAGAACAAACTTTTCAAAACTCCAATGAAGAACAAGAAAAGCTTAAATAAGAAGACGAAGGTTTTGAAGTCTACAATTAGATTTTCATGGATTATTCATCTATAAGTTATGGGTTTTTCACTCTTGGGATTCCTTTCCCAAAGAGGTTTTTTCAATATAAGTTTCAAGAACTTCAAATACTAGGATTTTCATCCTAACCCTAGATTTACGATTTTTAATGAAAAGTAACTATTTTCTATGGTAAATTTCACACGAATCGCTGAGTATTTGATTGATAATATTAGAATGTCGTGTGATATATGATATTTATCTAAGTTATAGCTTCAAATGGGGTGATTATTGTATTTTATAAGGTGTAGACATTAGGGTTGGAATTTAAGGTTTGAATGAATCGTTAAACGTCCTTTTTCCCTTACCCTACGCTATGCTTGGATCATCTACATGATTTGATATGTTTATCTTGATTATGTTATTGATTATTTCACTAAGTTTGATTATGGATATCGCAGGATTAATAATGTTCTTGGAAGCAACAGGTAAGTCTTCTAAAGTTTCTATTACTCTACAATGTTTATGTTAGCCTATGAATCACGATGTTATGGCATTAAAGTAAGTATGATGCTTTAATGTTTATATTCTCGGCTCTGAGCATGTTAAATGTGAAATCATGATATGACTAAAAAAGTGGAGGGTATAATATTCTTTTGTATGTTTTACACATGATGACTATATTATGTGAATCTCACATATGAAGGGTTGCGATGAAAGAAAATTGTCATATAATCATAAAAGTTCTCATAATCATGTTTATAGAGGGAGTTAGCCTCCTATGACATATGATAAGTTTATGATAAAAGAAAACCTAAAGGTTATTCAAAGAAAATGGACTTAAGCTAAGCACCAACGGACTAGATATGAGAAGTGTCCCTTCCCTACTGGAAGGTAGGTTCACAATGATTTTCATAAGATTGAGGCTTCCATGTAATTGAGAGCTATGGTCTCTAATAAATCTCCAAGTACTTGAACTTTGTTTCCGCCATTGGATACTAGCTAGTGGATCTACCTAGAAAGCTTTGTCATGTAGGTTCTAGTTTGGCCGGTAGACCACCTCTTTTCGGTGTGGGGAAGACACGGATTCCATATTTAGCTCACATGTTCTATGTAAGTTAAGGCAAATTTTCCTCATGTAAAAATTAAATACAAGTAAGTGAATATCGACGAGGGTGACTTGAGGAGTCTACTTACTATAGGTAGGGGTATGGGTCTCTACCTAAACATTGCACAAGTTGACTCAACGGTAAGTCCTAGGAGATTGTTCTGATATAATATGATAATATGAAAGGTATGATGATTACTACACATTATCTTACTCTTATATGATGTTTGGAATTATAATGACTATGTTACCATGTTATAGAGTTATATGAAGTGATGGCTACTTATGTTGCAAGTTACATGGAGAAAAGCTTTACTTAAGGTCTCCTATCTTATCTACTTGGTTGTCTAGGGTTATGGGGATTCACATGACCATTGCACTGGTAGGTCGGGAATAAAATCATTGGTAAGTGTTTTGCATGGTATGTTTATATGATCTATTGTATATGAATGTTAACATGACTCTATGAAAATATGCCTTTTGATGGAATCCTTAACTTGTATATGTGATATGGTATGTGCATTCAAGACTTTTATATGATTTACCAAGTTTTCTAATGAAAAGAAAAATGATCCTTTTTCATGCATGTCCTTATGTGTTATGTGTATATACGTATACTTAGTACATGTGGCGTACTAACTTCATTACTTTATTTTACTAAAACTGTACGTTCTAGCCATTGAAGTTTAAGAAGGTTGATTTGAAGATGCTTGGGAGTCTCTCTCAAAGTCATGGTAGGTCCTGATGTTCGAACATTCTATCTTCCATTTTCCAGCTTTATGAAGACATTAGTAGAATTTAAGAGTATTGGATTTCCATTTATGTTCTTCACGTTCTTTTGAATTAATTCCTATATGGCATATTAGCTATTATTGTCTAACTCTAGCATTGCATTCTTTAGATGGTTTAATATATGTGAGACAGATTTCTAGTTTACTGTATGTCCGTATGTATGCTAAGTATAAAGTCTAAGTATACTTCAATAGTACGTTAAATATTTTTTTTATAATTTAATTGTATGATTGTGATGAAAGATAAGAAGAGGACTGTTTGGGACCTCTGAAAGGTTAATGATGCCGCTCTTATCTGGTGTTTAAAAAAATCTATGGGTTTGAAAGTATTGATTGTTAGGCTTGTTTTATTAATTCTAATTCGTTCATGGTCATCCTATGGTTATGTATTTTTTGGATTGGATGAATTTCTTGAAGAATTTATGATGAAATGTTTCCCCCTAACTTTAGATTTTGAACAGAAATTAATTGGGATAGTGATGTTGCAATTGATCTAGTTATTGTATTAATTTCTATTGAATGGTGTTACAACACCTATTACTGGATGTATTTTTTTGTTGAGGGTAAGACCATGATGATGGCTTTTTAAGAAGATGGTAAGTCTTGTAATCTCAATCCTTTACTTAAATTATGATTATTTGTGTTTAGTGATGAAGACATATTGAAGTATACCTTATGATAAGATTGATTATGGGTGGTATCATTTTGAATTGGAATGTCTTGAATTGAGACTTGTGAGTTGTTGGATAGGATGTAGTGACATAAGGGTGGTGATAAATTTTCCTATGTGTCTCATCATAATGTGATTATGTAAATGTTCTCACATCATATGTGTGAATTTTTTTTTGAAAGGACAATACTTATGCAATTCCTATTGAGTTATGATGATTACTAATAAAGACGTAGAACCTTTGACCTAAACTAAGCTATGATTATTAATGAAAGACATTTCAAGAGGGACTCTAGCTTAGCACCGGTGAACTAGAAGTGTGGAGTGTCCCTTCCCACGTAGGAAATGTAGGATCACTAATGTACTCACGAGATTGGAGTCTAATGCGTCTAGTATAATGATGGTCCCAACTACATCGCCTAGTTCTTGTACTATATTTCCCTTATAATATTATTAGCTAGTGGATCTACATAGATTTTATGTTTATGTTCTAGTACTACCGTTGCAAGTAGTCCGACTTGTTATGGTGTAGGGTTCCATGACAAAGGATTTTACATTAGCTCATGTGGTCTATGTCGGTTATGACAAATTGTTCCCAAAAGTAAAATGAAGTAATACAGTTAATTATGACTAGGATATAACGGGTTTGACTTAGTCTAAAAAGAGATTTGTGACTATTCCTATACAATGCACTAGTTATCCTTGAAGGATGTCTTAGAAGGATGTTTGTATGTTCTGATATAAATATAAATGTAAAATATATGTAAATGTTTACTTACATGTTAATTACACTATGTCATATTGCTTTCACTTATGAAAATATGGTTGGTCTCTATTGCTAAAGTATGATGATAACTACACATAAAGATATGATATATAAAGTTAGGTATTGCTTATAGTCCTTGTTGGGTTTACATGGTTGAATGAGGTTATGGGATCTCACTTAGTCAATACACTAGTGTATTTAATGGGTTTGTATGAATATGGTCTTTCTCAGGTTATAATGTTATTAACTCTAATACATCCTTATTGACATCATAATTTAATGATAGAGTTGTGTTGACTATGTTCTCAACAATGTTAATATGCATGCTGAATTTACTAAACATGGTATTGTTGGACTTATTATCAACATGGTCTTGACATAAAGAATATGTGCTTATTGATTAGTATTGGTTGTTGAATGCACAATTTGTTTTCGAAATAAATTATTATTATTTAATGAAATGTCCCTTTTTAGCATGATTTTTATGTTTTATGTGCATATGATCCCATACATAGTAAAAATTATGTGCTAACCCCATTTCTCCCTTGTTCCCCAACATTCTAGGTTCCAGTCATTGAAGAAGTCGTGACGACTGTGGATGGAAGGCATGGAATCATTCTCCAAGTGTGGTTATGTCCTCAAATCCGAGGATGATGCCTTGTTATTAATCTAGTTATGATTCTTTGTTATAGTCTAAAGATGATCTTGTCATTCATATTGTTTGAAAATTTTTTTGTAAGGCCTAAGTGGAATTTCTACATTTGTGTAAGGGCTTGTGCTTATATGGTTGACTCTATTTAGATTGTTAATATTATACATCACTTTTAAGACTATGTTATGTATCTCATATATATGTGCCATAAAAGTAGAAGTCTATGTAATCTTGTTTTATGAAGTGTATATGCATACTCAATATATATTATTTGTAAGCGAGAGGTTTAACTAACCAACATGAATGTAATGATGAATGCTAAGAGTCTAGCCCTAGTCCTCTCCGAGGACGACGACACTGGTTAAATCTAAGGGTACTTCCAGGATGTGACAAACATGGTATTAGAGCATGAGGTTGAATATCCCTAGAATTGATGATTCACTAAACCACTTCTACTTAGATTCTTTTTCATAATATTATAACGTGCAAGAATTGTGATTGAGAGACTATGTGATGCTTAGAAACTCTCATGTCCTTGTAATCCTATGTGTGCCTCTAGAGTCTTGTTATGTTCTTTCACCTAAACCTTGTATCATTTTTATTTGTATGAATACTCGGAAAACTTTCTAGAAGGGTCATGGAAGAGATGTCTAATATGGAGGCTCATGACAACCAAGTGCCTCCACAGGACAACCAAGTGCCTCCACATAAGGAAGTTGTTATGGGTGATCAAGTTACAGTTGTTCCTTCGCCAATTAATGATAAAGAGTTAAAGGAGGGCTTGCTTAATTTGTCCCAAGCAATGACTTCATAATCTAATTCCATCACATCTTTACATGACGTCCCAAGTTAGTAGTGAGGTTGGACCTATAGCCTCTCGTTTGAGTGACATTACTAGGATAACCTACTTATGTTCTTTGGTTCAAAAACGGTTAAAGAACCTTAAGATTTTTTGATGAGGTATATAACATTCTATATGTTATGTGTGTGACCTCAATTGAGAAAGCCGAGTTTGCAACCTATCAACTCAAAGATGTGGATCAAACATGGTATGTGCAATAGATGGATAATACGGCACTAAGAGGTGGTGTTGTGACTTAGGAGATCTTCAAGTAGGCTTTCCTTTGATCTGTTCTTTCATAGAGAGTTAAAGGAAGTTAAGGTGGAAAAATTCATCAACCTTTGTCAAGTAGGTATGAGTGTACTAGACTATTCCTTACAATTCACTAAATTGTCCAAGGATGCTCCATCCTTGTTATCAAACCAAAGAGAAGAGATTAGTTATTTTCTGACAAGAGTTTACGAAGACTTGGTTGAATAATGATGTTTTTCTATACTTAAGGATAATATGAATATTTCTTTTCTAATGGTTCATGCCCAACAAGTGGAAGAATCTATGTTATGGAGGAAGAGTAAGGAGGCCAAGAAAGCAATATCTTATGAAGGTGGTTCTTCAAAGGGTAGGCTTGACATTCAAGACAAGCTTAGGTTCATGAAAAGGTTTTCTAATTATGTTCCTTCAAAAATTTCCAAGAATCGTGATGATAGGTGTTTAACCCTTTGTCTCAAAAGGGAATAGGTACTAGCTCACAAAGCAAGAATCCAACTTGGGGAAAATGTGGCAAGAAGTATTATGGTGATTTCCTTTTTTGGACAAATAATTTCTTTGGGTATGGAAAGAGTGTCTTTAAGGTTAGGGATTACCTTCATTTGAAGGGGCAAGACAAAGGTAGTTGGCAAGATCAAGATAGTGGTTCTAATTTTGATACTCCAAAGAAGATACATTTTTCCACTTCGCTCTAAGGGTGAACAAGATTGTTCTCCTGATGTGGTGATCGGTATGTTACAATTTTTCTCTACTTATATTTATGCTTTACTTGATCCATGTGCTACCCTATTTCTTTTTTGTTTTATGGTTAGAATGTTTGATATTTTGTCCAATATTCTAAATGAATCTATTATTACATCCACCCTATGGGTATGTCAGTGGCTGCAAAGAGGGGATATAGAAATTGTCCTATAATGTTGCCCAATGGAGTTACTCTAATTGAATTAGTAGGACTGGATAAGGTCAATTTCGATGTCATTTTGTGGATGGATTAGTTGCATGATTAATTTGCTTCCATTGATCGTAGAATAATAATTGTCAAGTTCAATTTTCCAATTGAACGCGTCTTAGAGTGGAAGAGGGGGAAATATATTCCTAGAGGTCGTATTATCTCTTTTCTTAAGACATATAAAGGTGTTTGCACCATATTGTTAGATTCAATGATTTAGACTCAAAAAATGCTCCCATTGAGTGGGTCTCTGTAATAAGGGAATTTCCAGAGTCTTTCCTAATAATCTTCCCAAAATCCTCCCTAATGAGAAATTGATTTTTGTATTTACTTGCTACCAGATACCAACCCATTTCAATTCGTCCTTTTCGGATGTCTCCTGCGAAATCAAAAGAGTTAAAGGCTCAACTCAAGGACCTTCTAGATAAAAGCCTTCATTATATATAGTATCTCTCCATGGGGTGCTCCAATTTTATTTGTGAAGAAGAAGGATGGGTCCCTTAGAATGTGCATTGATTATCGCTAACTCAACATAGTGTCTATGAAGAAAAAGTACCCTCTACCTCGGATTGAATACTTCTTTGAACTCTAAAGGGAAAGCTACTTTTCTAAGATTGACTTGATCAGGGTATCATTAACTTAGGGTGAAAGGCGAAGATATATAAACAATGGCATTTAAAACTAGATATGTCACTATGAGTTCCTAGTATTGTCATTTAATCTCGCTAGTGCCCCAAAAGCGTTTATGGACCTAATGAATAGGGTGTTTCGAAGTTACCTAGATTCTTTTGTCATTGTTTTTGTTGATGACATCTTCGTTTATTTGTAAAGTGAGGGTTAACACAGGAACCATTTGAGAATGGTATTACAAATGCTTAAGGAACACCTCCGATAGGCCAAGAATAGCAAATCTGAGTTGTTTTAAGGTCGGTGGCATCTCTTTGTAATATCATCTCTAGTGAGGGAGTTGTCGTTGATCCAACAAAAACCGAGGCGGTGAAAAATTGGCCTAGGCCATTGACACCAATCCACATTAGAAGTTTCTTGGGACTAGCGGGATACTATAGGAGGTTTGAAAATGGTTTTACATCCATTGCTTCTCCTTTGACTACTTTCACCCAAAAGAGTGTAATAAATTTAGTGGTCTAGTGCATGTGAAAGAAACTTCAAAATTTTGAAAGGTAGGCTTACATCCGCTCAAGTATTGACTCTAGCGAAGAGTACTAAGGGCTTTGTGGTATATTGTAAGGCATCCTTATTGGGCTTGGGGTGTGTGCTTATGCAACATGGGAAATTATTAGCTTATGCTTCTAGAGAGGCTAAGGTGCATCGGAAGAATTATCCAACTCATGATCTTGAGTGAACGGCCGTGGTATTTTCCTTAAAAATATGGAGGCATTATTTTTATGGTGTCCATGTTGATGTATATACGGACCACAATAGTCTTCAATATGTGTTTACTCAAAATGAGTTAAATCTCTGATAAAGAAGGTGGTTAGAATGTTTAGAGATTGCGACATGAGTGTTCTCTACCACCCCGGTAAGGCCAATCTCGTAGCGGATGGTCTATGTCTTATGACCATGAGTAATGTGTCTCATGTACAGGAATCCAAGAAAGTCTTAGTGAATGATGTTCATACGTTGGCTCATTTTGGGGGTTAGATTTGAAGATTCTCCAAATGGTTGTTTTATGGTCTATTATAACTCTGAATCATCTTTGTTGGTTGAGGTGAAGTTTAAGCAACACCTTGGTCAATCATTGATGGAGTTGAAAGAATCGTTTCTTTGTAAGATTAAAGAATCATTTTCTTAGGGGTGTATGGTGTCTTTAGGTATCAAGGAAATCTTAATATGCTCAATGTTGATGGCTTGAGAAACCGAATTCTTGAGGAAGCTCATGTTTTCCAAAAAAATGTGAATTATTTCTTCAATAATTTTTAATGTGTTTATAAGTTGTTAAATGTTGTTATTATACTTATATTATGATGTTTCAATAAAAAATCATGAAAAGCATGTTATATTCTAAATATCTTTTTTATTGTTTTGCATGCCTTCCATACTTAGTGCATCAAATGTGCTAACTCATTCTTTTCCCTTTTTGACTATAGTGTAGGGAATTGGAAGTCTTTATGGGCCATGGAGGATGGATAGGTTTCTAAGGGTTTAAGATGAAGTATTTTTGAGTGTTCAATGATTCGAGGACAATATCCACATGGTCTTTTATGTCTTAGTCTTTATTTTATGTATTGTATGGGCTTAGTCCCAATTTTTGTATACTCCGAAGTTTAGATTGTTCAATGAGATGTTGTAAAGGCTTAATGATTATAATGAAAGTCATCCGTTTGCTACTGATTATGCAAAGATTTCATCATGTGTGAAGAAACATTTAAATTATTGTTTTTTATGCAATGAATGATACGAGTGGCTTTGATGAGACTTCTTTAAGTCCCATTTGCAATTTGGAGACACAAGGATGCTCTAACTTCTACGGTGTACTTGCGGGCTGTTACAAAGTTGCAAAGGTTGATGAACTACACTACTTTAGTTTCAATATTCCCCATAGAATAAACCGATCAAGAAAAGCCTTCTTAAACATCTCCCCAAGTCACCAGTCCACCCATTAATATCCTATAGTAGGAAAAACTCCTATGCCGATCATAGGAGAAGGGATTAGAGTTTGAAGAAGGTCATAAAGTGTATTTGACAATTTCACCTATGATAGGGATGGTTAGATTTGGAAAGAAAGGGAAGTTTAGTCCTCGTTATGTGGGTCCATATGAAACATTGCAAAGGGTTGGTAAGATTGCCTATGAATTGAAGCTTCCTATTGAATTAGCTTCGCTTAATCAAGTTTTCCATGTTTTTATGCTTAAGAAGTGTATCGATGATCCCGAGTAATTCTTCCTATTGAGGTTCTTGGTGTAAAGGATAAACTCTCTTATGAGGATGTTCCGGTTCAAATCCTTGATACACGGGTAAAGAAATAGAGGAATAAAAAGGTGGATTCCGTAAAGGTGTTATGGATGAATAATATAGTTGAGGGTGCAACATGGGAAGCCTAGGACAACATTAAGTCCCGCTACACCCATCTATTGGATAACTAAGGTTAGTAGTTCTTACCAATAATGAAAATAATGACTAAAAATTGAAGTTTATTATTTTTAGTGAAGTTATGCAAAAATGCGCATTTTTTATGTAGTTACAGTAATGTTAGAGTTAAACATGCTTAATTAACTTGAAAATTGTCAATTTTTCTCTTTCCCTTGTGTTGAGTTATGTTGTGCACTTTGATATGGTGAGTGTTTATGGAATAACATGTACCATAATGGTATGTTGAACTTTGGTATAATTGACTTATCAATGTTATGTTGTGCTCTTGTTGTTGTGAGAAGGATGTTCCTCATAATGCAATGTTGAGCCTTATGTGTGGTCATTTAAGTTTAAAATTGCCTTGTGTAAGTGATATGGTTGATGTTGTCATGTATTGTTTTTGGTTGGTCTTCTTGTCTTGAGAATATTCTTTCAGTCAAAAGATTTTTATTGTTATTTGGGGACGAATATACCTAAAGGGGGGATGATGTAACACTTCGAGAATTAAAGATGTATTCTAGAATCTAACATAACCGTCTTTAGGTTTAAATACTGTTTTAAGGTAAATTTGTATTAATTTAAGTCGTTTAGGAAATCTAGAAACCAAAACGTCCATACCGTCGTAAAACTAGTTTAATGAGGTATTGCATGTCTTAGCCAATTTGACTTGCTTCTAGGTGTCGGAAATATATAAAATTTGGTAGAAGGGTGTATAACATTATTTTAAGTTTATTCAAGTTCGAAAAGTCTTGGTAACATCCCAAGGACCAACCAACGGCCCTTGAGGAGGACCCTTGCATTATGGGGTCAAGGCTGCCTGGGCAGTGTTCACCCACGAAGGGAATTGAGAGAACATGTGTGGATCGACGGGACGTCAATGCATCCGTCGACCAACACTTAAACAATTCCTTAAAGGACCTCTTTTTCACTGTCTCTGAATCAAACAACGGATGAGCAGCACAAAAGGGGGTAGGAACCGTTGACTCAGACCGTTGGTCGAAGTCTCATCTATGAGGGTTCCAATTTTCTACACGTTTTGACATAGTTCTAATTATTTTACAAAAGGGTTAGGTTTTTATCTAGGGGGTAATTAAAGACTAATTAAGATAATTAAAACCTCATATAAAGACCCCAACCACATTAGACTAATCACAACTCACAAAACAAAACTCTCTTACTTCTCTCTTCTTTCTGTTTCTACTGAAGAACACCATCAAAGACCATGTTGGGGGAGGTTTTAAGGGCTTTAATGAGTAAATTTTCTCCATAAATCTTCTTCAATAAGTGTTTTATGGGATATAATTCACCTTTCATACCTCTATACTCAAACTGTTCCATCAAATTGATTTTAAAAGTTGAGTTATCAAATGGAATTCATCCAATCTCGAAATTGATATTATGAATTGATTTATTTATGATTTATTTTGGAAATTTTTAATATATTGGCATTTATTCTAACCTAATTATTATACATCACGATGGTTTGGTCTAGTTTGTAGAAGATGACCTTTACCCCTTACACTATGTTATGATCTTGATATGAATTAGGTTATATTTGTTCAATTGACTTGGTTATTGCTTAAACTTATTAGTAGATTATGTTGTACTAATAATAAAATAATTAGGTTTATTAATAGTCTCTTAATGCTAGTTCTTGTGAAGTTGATCAAGGTTACAAAGTATGTTGTGAGTTTGACCTAAGTATCTTGTCTCTATCTATGAACTAGTATTGAATCATAATGTGGTGATTATTTTAGCCTTTTTATCATATTTTTCATTAATCTATTATTATTTTATACCCTAATTGGGTTGAAGTAAGGGTTGATGGTATGACATTGATGATGAATTATGAAGAAGACTTGGTAAGTCTTGTGATCCCTCTCCTTTACATCAAATTATGGTTAATTGTGATTAATTCATGATTTTGTATTGGAGTATTCACTTGTATTAAGTGTTATAGGATAGAATGATGTGAATGTAAATATCTTTTATATGGTTTTTGAGGTGTTGTCTATGATTTGAATTGTATAGGGGTGGTGAATAATTTACTGATGTGTCTTATGATGATATGAAAGTGTTATGTGTTAACCTCACCAATATGAATTTTAATGAATGGACAATGCTCATACAATTCTTATTGATATATGATGATGATGAATATACAAGGGTTAGACCCTGTCACCAATAATAATCTATGATGATTAATCAAGACATTAAAAAATTTTCAAAAGGGACTTAGCTTAGCACCGAGTGAACATGACAATGGGAGATGACATCTTTCCCTAGTGAAAGATCATCCTATTGTTCCACATGTGATGTTGACTCCCCAATGATGGATACTCATCCAATGGATTCCCATGAAAGGTTCCTTAATGGCTACGTGGTATGTAGAAGGATTCTACATATCTCTTAGTTCTTGAACTATGTTGCTCCAATAGGAAGACTAGCTAATGGATCCACCTAGAAAACTGTGTTTATGTTTTGTTTTACTTTGGTCGCTAGACCACCTTCATTCGGTATAAGGTTTTACAACACCAGATTCCACACATAGCTCTTATAGTCTATGTCGGTTAAGGAAAGTGCTCCCTAAACTAAAATGAAGTAATGAAGTATAAACCAACTAGGGTAACATAAGAGTTATGACTTAGCCTAGGTAGGGTATGGGACTCTACCAATGCCTGCACTAGTTTTCCTTGAGGGAAGCCTTAGGAGGTTGTACTTATGTATGAATATTCTTATGAGGATATATGATATGTACATGATGAACCTGCACATTGTTGATACTATATGATGGTTAGTTTCACTTATTAATATGTTTTGGTCTACATGGTTAAATAAAGATTATATGTATTCTTAAATGCTATGCTATGAAGTAGGATGTTAGTCAAGATTATTCTTGGGTTATTTTATTAAGTAAGGTTATGGGACTTTGCTTGGTCATTGCACTATTGATTTGACAGGCGTTCATGGGTAATTGTATTTCTTTAGTTACGTTGTAATGTACTCTTATTCATGATTGTTGCTATTATGACTTGATGATAGAGTTACTTAACTATGTATTCAATTATATTATATACATGTTAACTTGACTATTTTTGATGTTGTTGATATTGTGATGAATATGTCTATGACTTATTGAATATGTGCTATTGATTGGTATAGTATTGTTAAATTTGCATAAAAGTTTTTAATGAAAAGTGCATACTTTATGAAATGTCCATTTTTTTAGAATGATTTCAATAGAATGTGTGCATATGGTCTCATACTTACTACAAGTGGTGTCCTAATCCTAGTTCTTCCTTTTCCCCAATATTTTAGGTTTCGGTCATTGAAATGCCTTTGGAGGTGACTTTGAAGAAGAGTTGAAATTCTTGATCATCCAAGTTTGGTAGGTCCTCACATTCCAAAGGTCATGCCAATATCAAGCCTATGATGTTGTTTAGTATTAAAAATCTTATGTTTCGTTCCTTTCATTTTAGTACTTAACATTTGTATGACCAATATCTGGTCTAGTTTCATTCATGTATGGGCTATGCCCAATTCGATATACTCTTATTAAACGATTATTATGAATATGATTATGTTCTACATATATTATGTGTCATAAAAATAGAAGACTAAGTATATGGTAATGATATGAGACGACTATTACTACTCTTTTTTCAACAATTCAAGTATAGGGAAGTATCTAAAGTATCATAATATTAAAAGAAATGATGTACAAGTCTCTACAAGATCATACTACAATCAAAAAAAATATCACGTATATACTAGAAAGTAGATAGTTATACATCATCGACCAATTTTCCTAGAATTGTTCATCAATAAAATTTTATCAATAATATAACTTTAGGGCAGTAGCTAAAAAGATAGAACATCATAGCTAAATCATGCTTCATTCACCCTAGAATATAGAAGTACCTAAATCAATCTTTACCAATTTAGCGGTTGTCTATTCATATTCGATTAATTATACGTAATTATTATCATATTATACATATAGGCAGTTCACCATGATCGAGTCACATAACAACCATCCCAATGTCAAGATTACAAGTTACTACATGATAAACTAGATCAACACATACAATCCTTCATTAATTTGATCATACAAGATTTATATCCACAATTCAATTAAGATATTAACCTAAGTAAGTAGCTACCAATATCTTAACATAATCGAATTCCACTTTTGTACTTTTAGAGATCAATGTTACAATGATCAGATAGAGGCATAGGCTAGTCATATTCAATTCTTCATTTTTTGATCCACATGGATCCTTATTAATCAATTCATATTCAATGCACATAAATAACTGTAGACATAAGCAATTCAAAGTAATAGAATAACAAATCCATCTATAAAAAGCCATGATCACAATGCCCATGCAAGGGCTAAATCTTGTTTGGTAAGGGACATGGGTTAATAATGCAATTGGATTGTTTTTGACATTAACAACAATACATTATCATAAATTCATCATGCTTAATCCTTTGAAAACGTTTTCAGAAAGAACCCATGGCTTGATTGAAAGATTGAATGTTTCATCATGAAATCTCTTTTAAAGCTTTGAGATTAGCCCTCCAAGTGAAAGGTTACTTATAGATGAAGGATGACCATAATTTATATAGAAGAAAACCTGAATAAAATTATGAATAAAACATAGGAATGCATGATCCTAGTTGTTCTTGAGATTCACCTTCAATGGAGATTCTAGAGAGAATATTTTTCGAGGGAAAGTCTATTTTGAGAGAATTGGATTGGGAATGGGTTAATCACGTTTTTGATACCTTTAATACACCCAAAAATAACTAACCGAACCTAGTAGGGTCAGATCACTACGTGGGGTAAATTTCCTATTCACCCATTTAATGATACAGTAGCTATGAAGTAGTTGAAGGCCACCATCGACGGCCTTGGCTTTAGTCGATGGTTTCATTGATTTTTCTTTGATTAAGCTTAATTAAGGATAAGCTCCATGGAATAAACAACCATTTAAGTGATTTTTTTTTTCACAAACGGGGCATCGTTTTGTTCAGTCGATTGGTAGTGTCTCGGCAACGTTTGGGTCCTTCTTGTTGGCCTTCTTGCGGGGCACTTGGGAAGTCATAGCCATGCATTTATAATGTGAATATATAACATAAAACGTTGTAGACATTCCATTCATGTTTCAACCAAAATTAACACGTAAAACAAATCCAAACATGTAAGGAACACTCTAGGCACATATGAACGTCTCAAGGGCTAACATTCAAACGACTTGGACGTTCTTGGACGTTCTTGGACGTTTGAACTCCAAAACTCATGAAACTCCATAAACATACTATAAAAATAATTTAAAATCATATAAGTACATCATAAAATTATTAAAGACACATCATAACATAAAAATTATATAAGGCCCCTTAGGTGACTAGTCATCGAATGTCTTGGTCGTCCCTTGACGTTTGGTTTCCAAAAGTCTTCATATCAACCAAACATAATTTAAATAAATGTATTAACAAATTAAATATATTATAGGCACAAGTGAAGATATGAGACTAAAGTGCATAAATGCCCTTTATATTCCGTTACCATGTGCCTACACAGGATGTGTCGTATTTATACCCTTGGAAAGTAGAAAACCTTCATCGGAGTAATGTAGAATTCCGGATTCCATGTTTAGCTATCATGGTCTATGTACATTATTGCCTACTCTCATCACGTGTGATGCCTACTAAAATTAGAGAAGTTTTATGAATTTTCGATAGTGGTGTGGTACACTATATAGATATTGCACAATAGGATTTTAAGATGTTAGTGAGAGTCTCTAGATCTTGTCCAATACCATTATTTGAATGTCTTTATGAGATGAATGATTCTTAAAAGTACTAAGCAATGTAATAACTTAAGTTAAGAAAGAATTGTAAATGAAGAAATACTTATCTATAGTAGTTAAGGGTTGTCTAGTAAAGGTGTAAAGGTGGCATAGGAATGGTCATTTCGTATCTTACCTAGATAAGTCTTAAGAATGACTCTAGTTTGGTAAGATGGTTGATTATGTAGACATGTTCAAAACATTGGTAGTCTTGAGGATTACATAGGTAATATTGAAGAGGTGAATCATGGATGTTATCTTCTTGATTTACTTAAGTATGTCTTTTGAAAACCGTTGGAGGGGAGAATTTCATATTATACACATGCTAATGAATTAGGTGAGAATTATTCTATCTTAGGTAGTCTATAGTATATCTTAAGTGTGTGTGTGTGTAAGGGATTGTATGGGCGGTCATTTGAAAACTCACTCAAGTGATAATTAGAATCACCTTTGGTTGGAAAATCTCATGTTCATATATCTAATGTATTGTAAATGTGTTTATCTCATTATGTGTAGTGTTGAAGATCACTTAGATGTGCCTAGAGCGGGTGTATGGGCGGTCTCTCTTTGTCTTACTTAAGTGAGCCTTTGGATAGTTTTTATTGAGCGAACTACATGATAGAAACTATCTAATGTGTAGTTAATAGACGTCACTGTAACAGTGAAGAAGTTCACTATAACAGTGATATTGCTCACTGTAAAGTTATCCTTTAAAATTTGATAAATTGGGTATGTGTTTTCTTATTTGTTCCTAAGGTGTTAAATGTTGTTCTAATGTTTATAGTATGATGTTTTAATCAAAATTCCTGAAAAACATGTTATTTATTAAATGTCCCTTTTTCATGGTTTTTGCATGGCTTCCATACTTAGTGCATCTAATGTGCATACCTTTATGACGAATGTAGGGAAATGAAAGTATTGATATGCCAAGGAACATTATAAGTTTCTCACGGTTGAAGATGACGCATTGGTGAGTCCTCATTGATTAGAGGACAATATCCACATGTTTTTCTTTATGTATTAGTATTTATTTTATGTCTTATATTGTCTTAGTCTAAACATTTGTATATTCAAATGTTTAGATGGTTCAATGAGATGGTGTGAAGATTTTATGTTTTAATGAAGGTCTTCCACTTGCGTATTTATTAGGGAAATAGTTCTTTGTGTGTGAATAAAGTTTTGAATTCTCAAAATTTGAAATTTTTTATTATCTAATGAATGATACAAGTGGATTTATAAGACTTCTTGAAGTCTCATTTGCCGTGTGGCGACTCAAGGAAGCTATATCTTCTAGGGTATACTTGCGGGTCATTACAGTCCCATACCCCTTCCTAGACAAAGTCAAACCTTATAGGTCATCCTTGTTAGAGCTAAATTTAGTACTTCATCTTAGTTTTGGTAACATCTTTCGTTAACCCAAATAGACCACATGAGCTAATGTGGAATCTGGTGTCATGGAAGCTTACACTGAAAGAAGGTGGACTACCGGCCAACGTAGTACCGAACATGAACATAGAATTTATGTGGATCCACTAGCTAGTATTACTATTGGGGCAACATAGATAAATAACTACGATATTTATTTGGGACCCTCTTTGTGTTCAATGTATTAGAGTCTCAATCTCTCGAGTACAATAGTGAACAAACCTTCCCTATTTGCAAGGGACACTTATCACTAATAGTTCACATTGTTCTAAGCTAGAGTCCCTTTTGAATTATCTTTCCTTAACAATCATAACTTAGTTAAGGTCATAACATATTATATAGTCATAGTCTTTAGCTCAATAGGATTTGCATTAGAACATAGGTACTTCATAACAAACCTTATATCATTATATCTTAACATGATACCACAATACACAATAAACAATACATTTCTATTAGATCATCATACCAACACCTACTTAATTCAATCATAAGGTATACTCAATTCAACTTCATTAACAAGTCTAATCCACCATAATTGAAGTAAAGGTTTGAGATCAGAAAGACTTACCAAATCTCCTTCACAATCCATCATCATAGGTTGTACGATAAACCATCTAATTAAAACCAACAATAATTGCAATACCATCAAACAAAATTGATAAACGCGATAATGAAGTCAATTGTATGTTTACAACTCAATTCAACACTACTTCGTAACCTAGGGTTAAGGACTTGGGTCAGTTTTATGATCTATTCAACATACTAGATAAACTCTCAACAACTAGAATAATTGAATCATAGTACATAATAATCTTACAAAAATAATCAAAAGAAACCATAGACAATACAATTTTGAAGATCAAATTCGTAGTAGAAAGAACACCATATGAAATCATCTTTTTGAAATTTTTTTTTATAAATAATCGTTTGGAGAAAGGAATCCTAAAGGTGAAGAGTTCCCATACCTAGGAATTTGATGAAGATTGATGGAGTAAAATTGACTTCTGTCTGACCAAAAGACCTTGACCTAGTTCTCCAATTGAGTTCTTCTTTTTGGGAGAGAGAATTAAGAGAGAAGAAAGAGCAATTGTGTTTGGGAAATTATAGGAGTTGGGTTAATTGAATTAGGCTTAGGTCTTTATAGAGGTCATTAACTAACTTAATAAGACCTCCCTTAAACCCTAATAATCCAAATAACTAACTAAATAATTAAATGAAAAAATATAGACATAACAGTTAAAACATAGGCCTGATATACAGTCTGTAGGTCAATTGATGGTGCCTTTGACCAACCGTCCTGCACAACCGTCGTTTGATTCAAAGAGTTTCCAAAATGTCCTTATGTTAAAATGATTATTTGACCATCAACATAGGAAACCGACGCCCCGTCCATTGGCCCATGCCTCGTCCCCTCCAACCGTCGATGTTAGTGTCCCATGACAGCTTTTGAGCCAGAATGGAAGGGTCCTCCCAAAGGACCCTTTGGGTAGTCCTTGGGGAGTCATATGGAGACATTTCGATGCTAAAAAAAATCTATTACGTGTTACACACCTTACCAATAAATTCCGTCAAATTTTTTTCCTTAAAAAATTTCAAATAGGCTCACATTAGCACCTTTAGAATTAATATCCGACGTGAAGGCCGTTCATGACGTCTTGACTCTAAAACTTTCTAAATGACATATATACAATATTATTGACCTTAAACACTTTTACAAACCTTAGAAACTCATGTGAGGCTCTAGATAGGTTTAAGACTCTCCGAGTGTTAAATTATCCCCCCTTCGAAATATTTGTCCCCGTTGACACTAAAATGTTTTGAGGGGAAAGGATAGAGTCAATACTAGCAGCCCAACCAACATCATACATAATGAAAATGAATATAAACTCAAATATCATAACCACATGGTATTTCGACATAGAAATTCAAAACATTAGTTACTACGCATAAGTGCTCAAAATTTGAACATGAGGAAATTTCCTTCTCCCAACAACATGAGTTCAGCATATCATTAAAGAGTCAATTATGCTAAAATGTAACCTATCAACATTATCCATATAATTTCATAAGGGAAAAAACGTACTAAGTACACAAAAAGTGCTAAACAGTCAAAAGAGCATTTTCTCGTGAAACTTCTTTTAGCAAAAACCTTTTACCAAAATATGCATATATTTTCAAAACATGTAAAATTTAGATTAACTCATTAATTTATTATTATTAGGAACAACAACCTTAAATAACAAAGATATGAGGGTAACAGAACATCATGTGGTATGAGGGTAACAGAACATCATGTGGGCCTTGGCCTCCCTTGTTGCTCTCTCAACTAGCTGGTTTCTTTATACAACTTTTAGTCTTTGTTCCTCTATTTATTCACTTGACAATCGAGATTTTCACTTGAACCTCTTTAAAGGAGAGGTTCTCATCAACACTTTGACCCTCTATAGCAATAATGGACTCGGGATTACCAACACACTTCTTAAGCATGGAGACATGGAACACCGAAGAAACTGAGGCTAGTTCAGTAAGTAATCTCAATTGGAATGTAACAATGACAAACCTTTGAAAAATTTCATAGGAACCCATATAACGTGGACTCAACTTCCCCTTCTTGCAAAACCTCATAACCCCTTTCAAGGGTGATATTTTAAAATACACTTTATTACCTTCTTCAAATTGAAACTCTTATCTTCTATTGTCGGCATAAAACTTTTGCCGACTACAGGCCATTTTCAACCTATCTTTTATGACACGAACTTTTTGCGAACCTTAATTTATCAATTCGGGACCAAGATGTGAAAGCTCATCTACTTCAAACCATCTAACCTCAGATCTACATTTCCTGCAATACAATGCTTCATACCAATTTCCTTTGAAGTTTATCACACGAACTGTTAGCATAACCTAAAGGGTTTGAAAAGTACGCTCCGCTTGACCTTCCATTTGGGGATGAAAAGCGGTGCTTAACTTCACCTTTGAACCAAAACCTTTTTGGAATTCTCTTCAAAACCAAGATATGAATTTTGCACCTATATCCGATATGATGGATAAGGGAATAACATCAAGACAAAAATTCTCATCTATGAAACTCCTTGCATAATCCTTGGCCGAGTAAGTGGACATGATGGGGAAAAAATAGTGGACTTTTTCAATCTATGCTCAAATTTCACTTGTTGGAAAGGTGGACAATTTGCGAAAAATTCCGCTATGTTTCTATTTAAGACATCCCACCAAAACACTTCTCTAAGGTCATGAATCATCTTAGTAAAGCCCGGTGAATAGAATAACGGGAACCCTGAGCTTCCTCAAGAATCCATTTTCTTAAATCATATATTTTGGTTACACACAAACCATCTTAATACCTCAAAACCCCATACCCCCCCCAAGGAAGTCGACTAATTAAGCTTACAAAGTACCAATACTTAAACTCCATCAATTATTGATCAAGGAGATATGGTGGACCATAAAACCACCATTTGGGAAATCTTCAAATCTAATACCCAAACGAGCCAACCACATTGGCCTTGACGAGGTGGTACAGAGAGTTATGAGTAAATATATATTGAAGACTCTTATGGTCGGCATACACATCAAGATGAACCCTATATAGTTTGTGCCTCTATATTCTCAAAGCAAATACGATGGTTGTGAACTCATAATCATCAGTTGGATAATTCTTCTCATACACCTTAAGTTGTCTAGAGGCATAAGCTACTACTTTATCATGTTGAATGTAACAAACCCCAAGCCCACTCGGGATACATCAAAATATACCACAGAGCTCTTTTTACCCTCTGATAAAGTGAATACCTAAGCGGAAGTAAGCCTATATTTTATGATTTAGAGGCTTCATTCACATGCCTCTGACCACTCAAATTTCACACTCTTTTGGGTTAATGTAGTCAATGGAGATCCAATGAATGGAAAAACATCCACCAAACTCCTATAGTATCCTGCTAGACCCAAGAAAATTGTAATGTCAGTTGGAGACAATGTTATAGGGCAATTCTTCACCACTTCAGTTTTTCTTGGATCAACCTCAACTCCCTCACTACAGATGATATGACCAAGAAATGTAATCGATTCAACCAAAAATCACATTTGCTATACTTGGAAAATAGTATGATTTAGTATGTTTTCCTGAAGAACTTGTAAAACCACTCTCAAATTGTGCATGTGTTCACCCAAATTTTTCTAATATACAAAAATATCATCAATGAAGACAGTGTCAAATGAATGTATGTAACTTCGAAACACTCTATTCCTTAGGTCCATAAAAACACCGCCAGGGCATTAGTGAGGCCGAAGGACATTACTATGAATTCATAGTGACCATATCTTGTTCGAAATGATGTTTTTAGTATATCCTCACCTCTCACCCTAAGTTTGTGATACCCCGATCTCAAGCCAATCTTATAAAAGTAGCTTGCCCCATAGAGATTATCAAACAAGTCGTCAATCCGAGAGAGATCATATTATTCTTAATAAATGACTTTATTGAGTTGGTGATAATCAATGAACATTCAAACAGACCCGTCCTTATTCTTCACTAACAATACCGGTGCACCCCCTGGAGAAATATTAGGTCTAATGAAACCTTTGTCTAGTAAGTCATTGAGTTAAGCCTTCAACACTTTAATTTTGGCCGAATTTATCTGATAAGGATGAATTGAGATGGGGTTGGTATCCGGTATAAGTCAATTAAGTCATGACCGCACTTTCCTCGGGTTGAACGGCTATCGATCCTGGCCCGATGAGAAAGGGGTTGAACTCATACTTGCCTTAACCTAATCTACTTGGATCCCGGATTCCATTCCATTAAGGCATTCATTCCCTTCATGTAAAGGAAGAGTTCAACAGAAGTCATCTCTCTGACACTGGCTGTTCTTTCTACCTAAACTTGCGGCTTCTTTCATCAAAGATAGGTGTGAGCTAATTTTCTCGCTAAACCCCTTTCCTTACAGTCAAGTGGCTTTCCGCTCCTCAGTCCTTGCATACTAAGATTATTCTTATCCGTGCTTTCTTTCGTGGAAGTCTCACCTATCAAGGAAGTATGGCAAAGATAGTTTATCCCTGCGGGGAGGACCTCAACTCAGTACGCATAGAAGTACAGTCTACCTCTATTTATTACCTAAATCAAGTTCCCGTTCATGGAGGGATTTAAGGACGATAATTAGGATAGAGCGCCGTGAATTCCATCACTAAGGGGATTGAATCAATGGGAGGATTTTTGGTGTAAATCTTTAAACCTTATAATATTATATAAACAACCTTTAGAGATTATTCTACAAGCCTTATGAAAAGAGATGGTACAACCTCTTTGAATAGAATATCCACACTTGACAATTCTTTTCCTACAATCAATGGAAACAAAACAATCATGCAACCAATCCATCGCTAAAATGACATCAAAATGAACCATATAAAGTTCTTCTAACTCACCATGAGTAACTCTATTAGGCATGTTTAACACACAATTTAAATGTATCCTGTTTGCGACAACCGCATCACCTATCAGAGTAGTTACCTTAAAAAGTTCATTTAGGTCATCGGGTGAAATATAAAAATTTCTAACTAACAAAGAAGTAAAAAAAGATAATGTATTACCCGGATTAAGTAAAACGTAAACATCAATAGAGAAGATTTGTAACGTAAAGGTCAGCACATCGGGTGAACTCTCTTCTTCACCCATAGAGCGAAGAATATAAAATCGATTCTTTCTTAGAGAGTCAACATTAGAACCACTCCCTTTAGTTTTTCCACTTCCCTTGTCTTTCACATTCAAATTAGAGCAATCCTTAACCTTTTGACCACTCTTGGCACATCCTAAGAAATTCTCCATCCCATCAAGGCAGTCACCATCATGCTTCTTAGTACACTTTCCACAAGTTGTCTTCTTACTTGTTGAACTAGTAATTTTTTCCCTTTTGAGAGTTAGGGTTAGACACCCTATAATCACATACCTTGGGTAATTTGGAAGGAACTTGTTTAAAGAACCTCTTATTAAATCTCAACTCGTCCTAAATGTCAAGCCTACCCTTTAAACAACCACCTTCATAAGATCTTGCCTTCGTGGCCTCCCTATTGTATATCCTTATCCTACATTCTTCCACTTGTTGAGTATGAAATATGTGAAGAGAAATATTAATATTATCATGATGCATATCTAAACAATATTCTTCTACTAAGTCTTCGGACACCCTCATAAGAAAATGATTTATCTCATACCTTGGGTTAAACACAAAGGATGGAGCATACTCTGATAATTTAGTAAACTTCAACGAATAGTCAAGCACACTCACAACTACTTAACGAAGGTTGATGAATTCTTCCACCTTACCTTCCCTCAACTCTTTAGGAAAGTACCTATCATGGAAAGCCTTTTTGAAGATCTCCAAAGTCAGTGTACCACCTCTTAGTGCCTTATGATTCCTTCATTGTATGTACCATGTTTGGGCCACGTCTTTTAGTTGATGACTGTCAATTGGACCTTTTAAATTGATGTTATACCAATACTATAGAGAATCATACATACCTCATCAAGGAAATATTGAGGGTCTTCATCTGATCTCAGAGAGGAAAACATAGGTGGGTTCATCCTAGTAAATTATCTCAAACGAGAAGCCATATTGTTGGAATGATGAGGCACTTAGGGTCTGACCTCTCTATTAACTTGGGTTGTCAACAATTGGACTTCAGAAGTGACTGCATTAGCTTGAGAGGTCATGGCTTCGGCTAAATTGAGAAAACCCGCACTTATCTCTCCATCCTTCATAGGTGGAGGAACAACACGAACTTGATCACCCATAGGCTCTTTCCAAAGTGGAGGCACTTGGTTTCCTTGAGGAGGATCTTTCGTGTCCATTAATCCCATTTTAGCAACGCCTTCATCGAACATTCTTGCAGCTGCCTTTCAAGAATTCATATCTATAACCATGACACAAGGTTTAGGTTAAAGCACATAATAATACTCTAGAGGCACAACATAGGAATGCAAGAAGATGATAGTTTCCTAAGTATCACATAGTCTCTCATTCATATGTTTGGCATGCTTCAAAATTATGAATAAGAATATACATAGACATTGTTTGATGAGACATGGGTTCTAGGGATATTCAACCTCATGCTGTGATACGAAGTTTATTACATCTTTTGAGTACCCTCTTGACTTAACCGTCTTCTTCCTACTACGAGAGGACTAAGAATACCTCTTAGCATTCATAATTACATTTATAGGTTAAAAAGTGCGGAAAATAAGACTTTTAATCCATACCTACTTCTTGAAATTACTTAGACCTATTGCTTACACATAATATATACGTAGGGAGTTTACATAGACTTCTCAATTTAAGAAGCTTACTTAATCTTCTACTCTTATGTCACACATATATATAACATACACAATATAGTCTTAATAGGGATGTCTTATATTAAATCATCAAAATAGAATAGAACGATATGGCCATATTCATTACACAAATGTATAAATATCAATTAGGGCTTACAAAAATATCTGAACACCAAGGGCGAAATGATTGTCTTAAGCCTATAACAATGTAACATAACTAGAGTTACAAAAGGCATCATCCTCAGAACTTGAGGACATATCCACACTTGGAAAAATGATCCAACCCTTCATTCAAATTGGCCACGAACCCTTTGACGAGAGAAACATATAATGTTGGGGAAAAGGGAGAAATAGGGGTTATCACATCACTTGTACTAAGGAAACATATCAAAACACAACATAGAAATCATACTAAAAGGGACATTTTATTAAACATGACAATTAACTTTCAAAAGCATTATGCAAAATCAAGAAACAAATATAAGACAATAATCATGTATCGCTTAAGCCAATAGTACATTAAACACAAGGCAAAAATCATCAAGCTAAGTGAAGTGAACATATGTATAGCATATTAGAACTCACAACCAAAGAAACTCCAATATCATGTTATAACAACAAAGAATGCTAATGAGTTCCCATTATTACAATATAACCCAAACCTTACTCATAACCCCTTACGAAGATCACTAGTGTAATAATCAAGTGAAGCCCTATAACCCCAATCAATGTAGTATTCCACAAAAGGACCATAAATAATGGCTAATTTCACATACATAGAATCACAAGTATCCTTCATCATATATAGAGAAACAATACCACAAACATGTAAAGTCATCATATGCATCTCATTCACTTTATATAGGCATAAGAACACAACAACATCCTTTTAAGAGTTCTCTCAAATCAAACTATTGCAATGTATAGATAGAGTAACATACCCCTGCATAGACTAAGGCAAACCCCTAAGGTAAAACTTGTTAGAGTTCACTTTATTACTTCATTTTCCTTTTGGGAACATCTTGGCTTAATCTACATAGAGCACATGAGCTAATATGGAATCCGGTGTCATTAAAACCTACACCAAAAGAAGGTTGACTACTTGCCAAGGTAGTACCAAACATGAACATAACAAATATGTCGATCCACTAGCTGGTATTCCTATGGGGGGAAATAGTTTAAAAGGTAGGAGATGTGTTTGGGACCCTCTTTATGCTCCATGCATTATAGTCTCAAATTTCATGAGTACAATAGTGAACCTACATTCCCTATTTGTAAAGATACACTCCTCACTAGTACTTCACTAAGTGCTAAGCTAAAGTACATTTTTGAAATGTCTTTCTTTAACAATCATAACATAGTTAAGGTCATTGGATACTAATCAATATATAGTAATAGTGTTTAGCTCAATAGAAATTGCATGAGAACATCCATTCAATACAACCCTCACATGTGAGGTTAATACTTCATAACAATTCTTATATCATTACATCTTAACATAATGTCACAATACACAATAATACGGAAATTTCAATTGCATCTTCATACAAACACCTACTTAATTCAATCATAAGGTATACTTAAATTACGCTTCATTACAGAGTACAAGTCACCATAATTGAAGTAAATGCACAAAGACTTCCCTGATGTCCTTCACAAGCCATTATCAATGGTTTTACCATCAACCACCCAATTAAACCTACCAATTTTTGTAATATAATCACACAATTGTAATTAACATAATAATGAAGCCAATTGAATCAATATTACTCAATTCAACAAGTTGTTCATAATGTAGGGTTAGGGACTTGGGTCAATTTCATGATCTATGTAGAATATTGTATTAACTCATGAAGACCTAGCTTTATTAAAATCATAGTAAATCATAAACTTAGAATAATAATCAAAAGAAACCACAAACAATACAACGTAGAAGATCAAATTTGTGTTAAACAGAAACCCATGTGAAATTATCAGTTTGAAAACCAATTTTGGAAGTACACTTTGGGAAAGGAATCCTAAAAGTGAAGAGTTCTCATACCTTTGTATTTGATGAAGATTAATGGAGGAAACTTGATTTCTTTATTACAAAAGGACCTTTACCTAATTCTCCAATGGAGTTCTACTTTTTGGGAGAGAGAAAGAAGAGAGATGGGTCAATAGAGTTTTGGAAATTGTATTTGTTGGGTTAGTCAAATTTGTCTTAGGTCTTTATATAAGTCCGTAACTAAATTAAT